>CANYCX010022151.1:0-10624 GCA_948193385.1 Breynia disticha f. nivosa
TCAATTCCCTGAGTTCCTTGTATCTGAACTGCAGCAAAATTGGATTTGGGAAGATAAATGAATGAATTGTCGGTTGATCGATGAAACTTATATTTTTTTTCCAGAATTCTGTAAAGAACGCGGAGTGGAGTGTTTAGTACGTGGTCTCGGTGTGACCCCGCATACTTTTCTGCCCACACCGTGTTCTACCCATTTCCGAATTTTTCCGACTTTCGTCGATCGTTTCGCGTCAACTTTCGGTCAACCTTTCGTATACCTTTATATATCAACAATAAAACACATATTTATCGTCATTTTACGACGAAAAATATCCAGAATGTTACAGACTTGCCATGTCTTAGGATTGCATTTCATCCTGTTTGAGAGCGTGGGCCTTGGACCTAGATGGGTGTTAGGAGTTTGTTTGATGAATGTTTTTCATGGTGCATTCATGGGCCTGGTTTTTAAATTGTAAAGGTCTTATGAGCCTATTTTATTATTTGGGTTTGTAAAGTCCAATTCAGCCTATTTTATTAGTCTAGATTAATATATTAGATTTAGCATAGAAAAGGAGGCCCAAATCAGAAAAGAGGGAGTCCAGATGTGGAGGCCCAAAGAGGAAGGATGGAGAGCCTATTGGAGATGGAATTGAAGCCCAAAGATATTATGTAATAGTATAGGCCTAGTGATAGGATCATTGGCTCATGATTGCACATTTTGATTTTTTTTATGAGGTAGGGCTTAGATTGATGTTTTCTATGCCACCATGCAAGAGTGGGGGTAGATTAGTGACTTGGTTAGCACGTTAATTGTAGATTTGGACTTAACATCGGTCTGTGACGGTGCGTCAGCCCTAGGAAAATGAGAAATCCATCGGCACGAAAGTGCTAGTCCCATTAGAAATCGAGAATCATTTTGGAGAAAAAGATTGGATTGATTGCTACCTAAGTAGCCTAGTCATTGATAAAGCAAAAAGTAGATTTCGGTCCCACGAAATGAATCACTAACAAGTGGATTATTTAAAGGGATATTAATCAATTATTGAGTGGGAGAGATATTTTTTTAAAATACCTCATAACTGACCTTATTTTATTTTTCTTTGTAGAAAATGAATCTAAACCCAAACAACTCGAATTTTTCCCTACGCTCTATCCTAAAAAAGAATAAGTTGGATGGATTTAATTTTCTAGACTAGGCTCGAAACGTGGAAATTATTTTGAGGCAAGAGAACAATTTGGAAGTTTTTGATGCTACTCTTCTGACTGAACTGGCAAGAAATGCCTCTGCCGTCATTCAAGAATCTTTCGAAAGAAAGAAGAGGGATTTGAACGATGTCACCTGTTTAATGTTGGCTACTATGATCACCGAGCTGTTAAAATAGGTCATGGATCAAAATGTATACCACATCATGAATGCTCTCAAGGAAATGTTCCAAGAGAAAGCTTGACATGAGAGGTATTTCACTATGAAGTCATTGACCTCGTGTAAGATGGCTCCTGAAGGACAAGTTAGTCCTCATGAGCTCAAGATGAAAGGGTATTTAGATGCTCTTAAGAGGCTTGCTGCGGGGTTGAAATAGGAGCTTGCCATTGACTTAGTCCTTTACTCCTTGTCGTCTAGTTATAACCAAGTAATTCTTAACTATTATATGCAAGGGGTGGATAAAACCGTGACAGAGTTGCATAAAATTCTTAAGATTGTTGAATAGAGTTTTAAGAAGCCACAGCCTGCTTTGTTGGTTCAAAAAGACGCCCAAAAGGCCGTCAAGAAGGATAAGAAGACCAAAGGCAAGGATAAGATGCCTCTGAAGCCAAAGTCGGCTGGGTTTAAGCCTAAGGAAATTCCTAAGCCGCATTCTTTTGACTTTTGTCACCATTACTTTTAAAAGGGCAATTGGAAATGACATTGTCCAAAACTATTATGAGAGAAGAAGAAGAAGGGTGCTAATCGAGCATCTACTTCAGGTATCTACGTGAAAGAAATTAATGTCTCTATTTCAACATCATGGTTATTGGATGTCAGATGTGGTTCTCATATTTGTTGCAATGTGTAGGGGATAAGAAATAGGAGGGCGCTTTCTAAAGGAAAGGTTGATCTTCGAGTCAAAAATAGAGCTAGAGTTACATCCATAGAGATAGAAGACTTAGTTTTATGTTTGCCTATGGGCTTAGAATTAAAACTTTTGAACTTATTTTGTGTACCTGCAATGAGCAATAATATTATTTCATTTTTATCCTTGGATATGGATGGATTTTCTTTTATTATTGGTAATAATATTATGAATATATGTGGTGATGTTTATTATGGATGTGCATCTCTAATTAACAATTTATATATCATAGGCTTATCAAGTTGTGAGCCTATTTACAATGTAGAGAATAAGAAAGTTAAGTCCGATAAACTTAATCTTTCTTACTTCTGGCATGTTTGTTTAGGACAGGCAAATGAGAAATGCTTGCAAAGACTCCGTAAAGATGGAGCTAATGGGTCTTTTGATTGGAAATCCTTAGACACTTGCGAATAATGTATTCATGGGAAAACGATAAAGAATCCTTTCAACAAGAAAGGAGAGAGAACAAATGAGCTATTAGATCTAATACACACAGATGTACGTGGACCATTAAGTACACAAGCCAGAGGTGGTTATAGCTACTTCATCATGTTGGTTGATGATTATAGTCAGTATGGCTATATCTATCTAATGAAGCATATATCAGAAACCTTTGAGAGGTTTAAGGATTCTAAGAATGAAGAAGAAAACCAATTAGGTAGACATATCATGGCCATTTGATCTGATCGAGTTGGCGAGTATATGAGCTTAGAGTTTGACCAATATCTGCGAGATTATGGTATAGTACCACAACTCACACCTCTGGGAACACCTCAGTGGAATGTTGTGTTTGAAAGGAGGAACCAAACCCTGTTAAACATGGTTAGGTTGATGATGATTCAAACTGGTCTCCTAATATAATTTTAGGGTTATGCCCTAGAGACTGTGGCTTTTCTGCTGAATAGGTCTCTGACTAAAATAGCTAAGAAGACACCATATGAGATATAGGCTTGGAAAAACCCAATTTGCCTTTTCTAAGGTTCTGGGGATGCGAAGCACATGTCAAAAGGTTAGCATCAGACAAGCTTTCATCCAAGAAAGACAAATGTTGATTTGTGGGGTATCCTAAAGAGACTAAGGGATATTATTTTTACTATCATAGAGAAAACAAAGTGTTTATTGCTCGGACTGTGATATTTCTAGAAAATAATTTATTCTTAATAGAAACAGTATAAGTGGTGTACAACTTAAAGTTGTCCAAAAGGATGTAGACACACAATTTTCTATGGAGGATAGTGAAGAGATGGACTCAACTCCACAAGAAGTTATAGAACAAGAGCCCAGTACACAAGTACCTAGAAGATCATGTAGGATACACCAAGAACCCAAAAAGTATGGGTTCATTGTAACTGATAAAAAGGATATCACAATCGTTGATCATGATAAACCTAATTCTTACCAAGAGGCCTTGGAAAGTCCTAACTCAAAAAAATAGCAAGAGGCCATGAAATCCAAAATGCAATCAATGTAGGATAATCACTTTTGGAACTTGATTAATCCACCGAAAGGCGATAAGGTAATTGAATGCAAGTGAATTTTCAAAGAGAAGGCGAGAGGTATCTTCAAAGGTAGACTAGTGGCAAAAGGTTTCAAAAAAGTTCATGGTATTGACTATGATGAAACATTCTCGCCAGTAGTTATGCTCAAATTCATTAGGATATTGTTTTCCATAGCTGTATATTTGGATTATTAGATATGGCAAATGGATGTCAAAATGACTTTCCTGAATGGAAACCTTCTCGAGGATATTTACATGAAATAACCTGAGGGATTTTTTTATCCTAAATATCCTAATATGGTATACAAGCTTAAGAGATCCATTTATGGACTTAAATAAGCATCCCAAAGTTTGAATCTTCATTTTGATGAATCCATTAAGGAGTTTGGATTCACTAAGAATGACAATGAGCCTTGTGTATACCAGAAGTTTAGTAGGAGCGTGGTAGTGTTCCTTGTGTTATTTGTCGACAACATCCTGCTTATTGGAAACCATATTTCAGCATTACAACAAGTTAAACAATGGTTAAATACGTATTTCTCAATGAAAGACTTAAGGGAAGCTGAGGTTATACTTGGTATAAGGATCTATAGAGATATATCACGACATCTCTTGGGACTAAGTCAAAAAGAATACATAGATAAGATACTGAGGCAGTTTAGCATGGAACAATCCAAGAAGGGGTTGCTTCTCTTACAGTAAGGGATAGTTCTATTAAAAAAGGATTGCCCATCCTCTAGAAAAGAGAGAGAACATATGAATAAAGTCCTATATGTGTCAACTATAGGATCTATTATGTACGCTATGCTATATACTAGGTTGGATGTTACTCATGCACTAAGTATAACCAGTAGGTTCAAGTAGGATCCTGGAGAGATCCACTGGTTTGCGGTTAAGACAATTCTTAAGCACTTGAGAAGGACTAAAGACTTATTCTTAGTTTATGAAATTCAAGAAGAGCTTAGTGTTTCAGGCTACACTGATGTTGCGACCCCGACTAGTAAGGACAATTTAAGAGCACAATCAGGATACATATTCATGCTCTATTATAGATCTGTCAGCTAGAGAAGCTCTAAGCAGAACACAGTGGCAAATTTTACAATAGAAGTTGAGTATATAGCAGCATCTGAGGTAGTTAAAGAAGTTGGTTGGATTAAAAAGTTCATTACAGGACTAGAAGTCGTCCCATATATCCTAGATCTTTCGGAGCTTTTGTGTGATAATAATGGGGCTATAGCACATGCCAAGAAGCCTTAAAATCACAACCGATCTAAGCACAAACTCAAGAAATTCCTTCTCATTCGAGAGATCATTGATAGAGGTGATGCGAAGATGATCAAGGTTCAAGATGAAGACAATGTTGCAGACCCCGTAACCAAGGAACTGGCAGGTCCAAAGTATGAGCATCATGTTAGGTCTTTTGGTCTTAGGGTCATATCTGACTGGGAATAGTGCTAGTAGGAGATTGTTAGTGTAAGCTCTAGCCCAACACATTACTTGTAACTCTTATAATTTAGTAATAAAATTATGAGGCATTATTTTATCACTTCATGTATTGACCTACGATATGTGTTTGATAAAATATCCAAGAATGTTAATTGAAAACATGAGGTACAAGGTTGAGGAACTTGATAGTAGAACCTGGAAGTTATGAGATTAACATTCTAAATATCCCTAGTCGCTTGTTTCCATGGGAATGGAAATAAATTATGACTAGTATGTACTTTGTAGGTGATCATGTTCTACGGGTCATTGATAGTTGGGATATTTAACAAAGTGCATAGATACAATATGGGACATTGTATTTGAAGAGCGATCAATATTTGTAATGACAAATATCTATCCTTAGACTAAAAATCGCTATGTCTTTTCTTGTGACTTTTAGTACACTTTGATATACGCTTAACATGACCATAAAAGGTTGACAATATGGGTATGATTGGATATGCTAAGTATCACAAGGAAGAGCATGAGTTAATTGAAGGGATTGACCCATCACAAAAATGAGAGCAGATATCACTAGCCGCTTGATAGACAAGATTGGGAAGAGTGTGGCCGCACTCGAATGAAATGATTGGGTCATTTATTCAAACTTATCAAATTTTTCATAGAGATCAAGTAAGTGATTTAGCGGTGAGTAAGGGTGTTTGGGACATGTCTTATCCTAATTATGATATCGGAGGTTAAAGGATAAATTTGAATTATAGTAGGTTTGTTGACACTGCTCGTCAGCTATTTAATTTAGGATGATCATAGTGTCTTACTAAAGACTGCCTATAATTTATGAATTATTAAATTCATTAGCATTATTAAATAGTATTACGGATCGCACATGGATAACTGAAAATAGAAAAGGGTATTTTTAGTTTTTCACCTTAGGTTAAAATCCGACTATTGGGCCGGATTGTGCATTTGGGCCAATTTCGGTAATTGGGCCCAATATGGACGAGAAACATTATTTATCATTTCTTGCATGATTTTTTAAGACAAAGATTATTTATAAATTTAATATCTTAAATTAAAATATGTAAGAAGATAAAGAGGAGAAAATTTAAGAAGTTTGTCTTACATTAAGACAAAGTTAATGTGAGATAAATTAAAAGAAATTCTCTTCTAATTTTTCCACATTAAGTCGCGGCAAGGGAGGGTGGTTTTAAATGAATTTGATTTTAATTAAACACTTAACAAAGTGTTAATGGTATTAGGATTGTTCGTTAAGTGCTTTAATGAGATGAAACTCTTGTTTATAAGAAGAACCAAAAAACCTAATCTAAACATATGAGTGTTGCCCCTCTATACACTCCTCTAAGCCGTGATCCTTTCCACTATAAATTAAATAGTTGATTCTTGGTTTTCTCCAATGAGGAAGAAACTTTCAAGGTCTGATCATACCATTTGAGCATCGTGGTGCCCTCTGTGACCCCCAAATTCAAATATCACTTACGTATAACTTCCCTCCTGCAAGTGATACTTAAACCTGGAAAATCAAGTTTTGATTTATTATATAAGATAAATAATTAAGGAAAGAAAAATTTGAAGGACATAGGATAGCAACTCATTTCCATAAACATATATACAAATATTTTACAAGAGTATTCCAGCTTATGAAAGAAAAGAGAATCCTAATGATTCTATTTTTAATAATAACCCGGCAAAATACAATAACTGAATGTATGCATTGTCATGTACACATATACTCAGAATGAAACCCTAATCCAACTGAGTGCACAGCACACCTCGGTCCGTCTCTATGAAATCTCCAAAATCCGAGCAAATGAGCACCGTCCCGACAAAAATGAAAACCTTCTCAAATACATGCCGAGCGTTGCAGGCAATAATAGAGTGAGTTATAAACTCAGTAAGTAACATAACCACAAAAGGTCGACTTCATTCAATATCAATCAATAAATTCCAAAATCATTTTAATTCAAATTATCAACGTGTTCAAGGTATAGACTAATGTTACACAGTTAACACACATAAAAGAACACTAAATTTTATACCAAAGAACCACATTTTAATCAGAACACAGGTGAGAACGCGGGTTCGTTCATCACTACGTGTTGTGGTACACAAGTACGCGGACTCGACCCCACAACGCGTAGTGATAAAGACATGATTTTCACCGGAAATAGGTAGGAATGCGGTGTTAGCACAAAGTAAGCGGTTTGGTTTAAAAATACGCGGTTTCAGTCTGACCCCGTGTACTTTGGCTAAACATTTCATTCCGGCAAACAAGTAGGAACGCGGAGTAGAAACAAAGTACGCGAGGCAGTTCAAAACTACGCGGACTCAAATTCACCCCACGTACTTCCACTAAACCTTTCTATCGGATGAACAGGTAGGAACGCGGGTTCAGTAGTGATTACGCGGACTCGCCTCCACACCGCATACTTAGGGGCCACGCCGCGTAATGACTTATTCATCCGGCCAAACTCCATTCAAATTACACATCAACTTCAAAACTTCACAACATATGAACCCAACATCATCCATAACATTTCCCTATCATTATTCACATTCATACTCTCAATCAATTCAGAATATAGTCCACATTTCCATACCAAAACATATAACACTTTTAAACAAAATCTCACATGATAATTCAACTTTCAAAGTACATTATCACTAACATATCTCATTCCACCATAGTCAACAATTTTTACACTTTGCATCAATTCCGTAATGCACACATACAAAATGACCCGTAACCACGTAAATGAAATAAAGTGTGAATGCATGTTCCTTAATGCATTGTCTAGTATGATCATTCATACTTCAATTCTAGTTTCCTTCACTAGACCTCTACATTACCACTTTATAAGATGTTTGCAAATGGGCCTCGTCAGCCAGGAGTATAGGTTATAAAATAATGGATCCATTTATATTATTGCACACAAAGTGCCCCAATTTGCACACAAAGTGCCTCAATTTGCACACAAAGTGCCCATGATTGGCACAATCCCACACCTGAAAGTGTTGAGAGTTTATCCACACGTGCCAGGTATAGTATGTTTTATATACTATCCGTTCAATCATTTATTGTTCACACAGAACCATAACCACTCCTTCTTTTCTTTTATTCACAAAGAGTCCAAATATTCATGCTTTCAAAGAGCCACATATATGTTATTTACTCTATTTACTCCAAGGGAGTTTTCATAACCATGAATGCCAAGTGCATGTCCGTGCAATAAATCATGCATTCATAATATGTTTACAATATGCTTAACATTCCAATGTTGTACATAACAATCAACCAAACTTAAATCAATGAATAGTTCATCAAGAACAATTCCCCAATATAAACTCACATAAACATAATATCATCCATCTCATTTACTTTCAATCAATACCCCAACACAACAACACATCCTCATATACCACATCAATTCATACTCAATTTGGATCTAATTTCACAAGATTTTTAATCCAAACCACATTCTACACTCTCCACCAATTATTAATTAACACTTTCCGCGAAAAATTTCCTCACATAATTTTATTGAATATTCAATTAAAATTTAAAAATACGGAAAAATGGAGGATGTTACACCCTCTGTTTCGCAAGATTCTCATCCAATTGACAAAGAAAGGTGAACCGATTTCTCTTTTGTGCTAGTACAGTCTTTCCGCTAATCTGTGTGTTAGTTTTGTAGAGGAATCACGTATGGATTCATTCACAATGTCATAAAGGTTGTCTTAGAGTATTTTGAGATGGTAGTTACTTGTTATTGCCTATATACCATTCGACTAAGAAGGAAGAAATGACTAGGTGAGTTCTTTTCATTAAAGTTTTGATCTTTCCTTAACTAGTCTAGATATTATGGTCATGTATGTTATTAATCTCAGTTTTGGTAAGGTTTTGGGCTGTTCTCTATGTGTTTTCTTGTTTATTTCCATTGCTATTAGTTGTTAGACAAATAGAAAACCCAACAGTCTTTGCGCTCTTGTATACATCCATTTTGAAGTTCTTAAGAAGTTCTTTGGTGCATTTGATTTGATGAATGAAGATGCCTTCTTTGAGTTTTTTTTAATTTTAAGTCCAAGGAAGAAATTTAATTCTCCCATCATACTCATTTCAAATTCTACTTGCATCAATATACTAATGTTTTCACATAGAGAAGGGTTAATAACACCAAAAAAATATCATCTACGTGTATTTGAAAATTTAACAAATCATCGAATCATTGTCTTTATTTCTAATAACAATGCATTATTAATTTTACCTATACCATACCCATTTTGAGTTAAGAATTTACTAAACCTTTCATAACAAGCTCATGGTGGTTGCTTCAAACCGTAAAGGGCTCTGTTGAACTTGTAGAATAATTTTGGATGTTTATGATATTCAAAACTGTTCTTTACAAAAAATTCTTCTTGGATGTATCAATTTAAGAATGCACTTTTCACATTCATTTGATGAAGTTTTATCTATTTATGAGAAATAAGAGAACATAGCAAGCTTATTGTTTCTAGCATAGCAACCGAAGCAAATGTTTCCTCATAATCAAGTCCTTGTTCTTTGTTGAAACCTTGTACAACCAATCTAGACCTGTTCTTTATCATTTCTCCATATTCATCCATTTTAATCTTGTTGACCCACTTTCCCCAACAATGGTGTTATCTTTAAGAGGAGGTACCATTTCCATACGTTATTCCTTTTAAATTGATTAAGCTCCTCTTGAATAGTTAACACACAAAGTTCATCTTAAAGTTGCTCCTTTATCTTCTTAGATTTTATAAGTGAGACAAATGTTGAGTTGTTCATATGTTCATTTTGTTCTCTTTTTGTTCTCACTCTATCACAGACGTTGCCTATCACTTGATCTATTGGATAATTTATAACATGTGCCTATAATTTTGAAGTTGGCAAGTGTTCAAGATCTTTCTTCTTCTTCTTCTTCTTCTTCTTTTAATTCTACTCCTTCAAGATTTTCTTGAATCGATCTAACTTCTTTGTCTTCATAACTTCATCAAAAACACATAACTTCCTAAATGCATCATCAAATTTAACATGCATACTTTCTTTAGAATTGTCTCTTCTTAGATGCACACAGTTGATGACATAATAAGTAGTGTTTATTGCCTCCACCCAAAAACACTTTGGTAGATTGTATTCATTTAGAATTGTTCGGCTCATTTCTTCAAGAGTTCGATTCTTTCTTTCTACTACTTCATTCTGTTGGGGAGTTCTTGGTGTTAAGTTGTGTTCCACTCCATTTTTTGTCATATATACTTTCAAATGGTTCATAGTTAAACTCACCACTACGGTCGGTGATGCGTCCAGATTGTAAGTGACGTCTTTATATGCGCAAGTGTACGCAATCAAGTAATAAGGGAAGTATTTTTACGACCCAATTTATCGAACCCAAGGGAACATTTAAATGAATTAAATCATGCGTGTTTTCGTTGTTTTTCAGAATGTTCAATCAATTGAAATTTGTGTTTGATAAGAAATTAAAATGACATAAACTTAAATGACATAAAATAAAATTACAGAAAATTAAATTGCATAAATTTAAATGACAATAAAA
>CANYCX010022209.1:0-11637 GCA_948193385.1 Breynia disticha f. nivosa
TTTGACAACTACACTGGATTTTAACCTAACAGGAGCACCTATCACTCTCGTCAGGATAATCAACTACTCTCTCTTTTCCGTTTTATATGACATAAAAATTATTATTTTAATATTTTAAAATAATAAAACTATCTATTTTTATATTATTTAATAAAAAATACAATAGAAAAATAACTATAATTAATATAACTAAAAATTTATTTTAAAAAACATTCTCAAATAAAATAAGATTGAAAAAGAATATATATATATATATATATATATAATAGCACTATTAAAATTGAACATTTTATCTGCACAATTTTAATTTGTGCTAGAATACATAGTCTCAACTATACTAAACAGTGTTCTGCCGCATCGCGCGGATACTACTGCTAGCTAGTATATGCTATTTTACACAACAAAATAAAATTCTCCTTCTTCTATTTGGACATCTTATCGCTGTATAACTAGATTACAATAATTATGAGATGACGGTGTTTTATTTTTTTTTTTCTTATCAGATTAGCACAAACTTTGCTTTATTTATGATTCATCCACAATTACATTATATAAACTATCGCTTACGGTGTAATTGAATCCTTCTTGACTACTATTTAATAAGGGAAAGTAGCCTTTCTTTTTCGTTTATTTTTTAAGAAAATAGAACATGCTTATATTAAGTCATCAATCAAAGCAGCTCTAATATAATCAGACTGAGAGTAACCCCACACGTGGAGACTTGACATAGAATATGCCACTTTAACTAGATTGTGAGCGGTCATGTTCGCAGATCTCTTAACCCAAACAACTCGGACAGACTCGAGTTGCTAGATACGGTTTACAATCTTCAATGATAGAACCAAAACAGGACTCGTCTATCTCTGTAGAATTGAAAGCTTGGCAAACTTTTATGCAATCAGTTTCAACCAGCACTTTGCTCATTCTACGTTCATGAATCCAACTCAGGACTTCTCACCCCCCAAAACCTCTACTAAATCGGGCTCCTTAAATTAAATATCATAATATGTAAGTGAAATTAAACATAGACCACTACAAGAAAATATGTTTTTCTTCAGCGATCGGATTCCGATAAACTTTGTCGAAAAATTAAGCTACATATATATATACCAAAAACTATTTTTTTCCTATAAATGAAATTTCTGCTCAATTCTATCTCAATCTCATTTAATATGTTGCATTTCCAATCAAATTTGCATGCTTTAATTTTATTATTTTATTTTGGTCAAAACATAAAATATCGTATTACATATACATCTTTATCTTTTGCGTCCACAGAAAATTTTTTTATTTTTCTTCTCTCATCAATAGTACCCCACAGCTCCAAGTCTACCAACCTTTTCTCAATTCATTATACCAAATATGTAATTAAAATCCTCTTCTTAATTATCATTTCATGTATTACTGATTGCATACATGCAATCATGATCTTCCATTTGCTTTGTTAGCTCCAACATTCTCTTTATGTTTGCTTCCTTTCTAAACTAACGCTTCTCTCATCCTTAACCAACATCAATCAAAACACTTCCACTCATAACTCCATGACAACAAAACCATGCCCACCAAAAACACCATCAAACTGTTCCTCCAAACCTATTCCCTTCCCTTCTTCCTCTTCATTCTTACCCCTTCTGTTACATCTCAACCCTCAACCTCAACCACATCAATGAATACACCAGACCCTTTAGGCCCTAAGTTCAATCCCGCAATGGCCATAATGATGGTCGTCCTAGTCTGCGCGTTTTTTCTCTTAGGGTTTTTCTCTGTCTACATTCGCCAATGTTCTGAACGTGGACGTTACGTCCGGAGCTTAGACCCCGCTATAGCTGCTTCCATCCACGGTGGCACTCGTCGCTCTCACGGTCTTGACGTGTCAGTTCTAGAAACGTTTCCGATATTTCCATTCTCTGCCGTGAAAAATTTGAAGATAGGGAAGGAAACGTTAGAGTGTGCTGTGTGTTTAAATGAGTTTGAAGATGATGAAACTCTGCGTTTGATTCCTAAATGTAACCACGTTTTTCATCCTGAATGTATTGATGCATGGTTTGCTGCTCATACTACTTGTCCAGTTTGTCGTGCCAATTTGGTTCCTAAACCCGGCGAGCCGGTTCCAGGTTTGGTTCACATATTAGAACCGGATAGTTTCTCGGGTGAACCACGGGTTGGTCAGAGTGATGAGGTTGAAATTCATGTCGATGAGGATTGTAGTAGAGAGGTGTCTCCAGTGCAGGCTCAAGAAGATAACATTTTGAACGGATTATTGAACCCAACCGTTCAAAACAGACCGCGTCGGTCAAAGTCAACTGGTTGGTGGACTACTGGTTTGTTTCCAAAATCACACCCAAACGGTCACTCCTTGTTTCAAAGAGAAGAAGATTTCGAACGGTTCACTCTGCGGTTATCAGATGATGCTAGAACCCAACTTCTAAACGTTCAACTGAACAGAACCAAGAGTTGTGTGGCTTTTCAACGAGTGAGAAGCTCAAGAAGAGGGTATAGAAGCAGAAGTAGAGGGTTCTATCAATATGAGTGGTTCGACCAAGAGCAAGGGAAACCAAACCGGTGGGGTTTTAGTAGAGACCGATCTTTTCTTTCAACGAGCGGTTCGGTTCATTCATTAAAAGGAGTGGGCGGAGGGGATGATCAGGTGCATGAAGGTACATTGAAGAGATTTTCAAAATCAGTTAAATCACCGTTTGATAGGCTGTTTCGGGGGTTGGAGACAAACAACGGCCGGCAGACGGAGAGTAGTTATGTCGTCGGTGAACAATCTTCCGACCGGTTACGGCAGGAAAGTCAAGTTTAGACAAATATTTGTGTACATAATTTTCTTATTTTTATTTTAGTTTTGACTTTTAAGATTAATTTATAATATTTTATTCTATTTTCTTGAATTCCGAGAATACAAGAAGAAATATTTGTGGTGTCAAAGTCCTTTTTCATTATAAAATAAATGAATTATTTCGAATTTAATTGTAGTTTTTGCAAGTTCCTTGACCCTTAAGCAGTATATAATCATTTGACCAAAAAAGAAGTGAAAGACTAATTTATTCTGCCCATGACAGTTGAGTTGTCGAATAAATATAATTAGGTTAAGAGACTTAATTATAATTTATTTGGTTGAAGAATTAAATTAAAAACACTTTTACTTTAAAGACTAAAGTGTAATTGTGCGTGAAAGAATACCTATTCACTAATAGGTATCTCCACTTCTATAAATAAACCATCTCCTTTTCATTTTTTCACACATAAAAAAAAGAGAAGAGAGAGACTCTTCCACACATCAACTTGCGGTTTCTCTCTCAGTCCGGTGATCGGATTTCGGTGTAGAATCGAGTGCGAAACATTGCCCGTATCGCGACGTGTCTGCGCCTGTAGATACGAGTGTACACTCAACGAGGTATCATTATTCTTCCGCTGCATTGAACGGAATTCCATATTTGCGTTTTCTTTCGTTTTATTTAATGCTTTAATTAATTATGTGTTAATTATATATATATATATATATAGCATTTCTTTCAAGAAGAAATAGTAATCATGCTTCATTCTTATGCAAAATCAGCGAACACGTGGTTGCTAAATGATATTTGTCATTTAGTGATCACGTACATTAATTTACAATCAATTATTTTTAAAGTTAATTTTTTGTTGCTAGTTATGTAAAATTTTGTAATGATTTTAGAGTTGAGAGGAGTGTGGCTAATTAAATAGTCTTAATAGAGCACAATGTAAAGTTGAAAAAACATAAGTTGTAATACAATTACAATGTTCCCCAAGCTAGCAATTAAATTTTGTTTGCCATAATTAAATTTTGTTTGCCATACATGTTCACGAGCCTGCACAAGGACAAAAGAAGTCAGCTGGCAACTATTTGTTGGGCTATTTGGAAGAATAGAAATTCAGTGGTTTGGAATAACAAGTCAGTATCATTTCAGCACACTTTGAGGTAAGTAACGAGCTCTTGAGACAATGGCAACAATCAAAGAATTTGACAGCACTCCACAACTTCCAAGAGCCTCGCACAATAGAAGTAGCAAAGTGGACAAGGCCAAATCAAGGATGACGTTGCTTATCTATAGATGCAGCTGTTTTTGGTAATGCAGGAGGCACAAGTTTGGTTTGCAGAACGGACAATGGAGTATTCCAAGGAGTAAGAGTGGTACATCATCAATGCAGAATGGATCCTCTATTATTGGAGACATTGGCCATAAGGGAAGCATTAACTTGGATCAAACAGATGAAGGGCTCCAAGTTCATTATTCAGTCAGACCGCTGGAATGTGGTACAAGCCATCAATTCAGAGTTTTGTTGTGATACGTATTTTGGTTTGTTAGTGTTGGATTGTAAAGATATGTTGACAACTTTGGTAGATGTCCAAGTTGTGCTTATTAGAAGATCGGCGAATCAAGTGGCTCACACTCTTGCTAGAACATTTGATTCACGCCCAGGTCTTCATGTTTGGGGACTTTCACCCCGGGATTGTATTATGGCCTTTTTGGCACAAGATTTAATGGAATGAAGCACTATTTCATGTCAAAAAAAAAATTTTGTTTGCCATACTTGGTTTTAAAATCTTTTAACTAATTCAACCTTTTTAATGACGGCAATAATTTTGTGGGATAGCCTATACCATCTTATTTGAGAGGAATTAAGTTTAACTCGTAATAATTTCTTAATTGCAAGAAGTAACTTGCTTACCGTTTGTTCGGATGAATTCATTTTTCGAAAAAATATTTTCCTGATTTTTCAATGTTTGTTATCAACGAAAATAAGTCAGTAAAGTTATAACTTAAAAATAAATAAAAAAATAATAATTATTCTTAATCTATTTTTAAAGAAACTATTTTCCTATTTAAAATATGAAATTATACTTTTCATTATATTTTTAAATATTTGAGTACAAAAGACCAGAAAATATGATTTTGAAAATAAGATTAAAAAATATGAAAAATATTTTCCTAAGAAAATTATTTTCCGTCAAACAAACGGAACATAATGCATTGCTCTATTTATTTCAATTAGTATTCCTACTACCACTTGCTACACGTGCTGTATAGGGACTAGGACTTTATACCAAAAATATGACGGAAAATTTTGGTGCATGATATTTGAGACCAAGTGGTCCCAAAATAGCAATCACATGGTTCCTAAAATACACGTGTGTATGGTGAGAATAATGACCACGTGATTGTTATTTAGCGTTTTTTCGTTAAGCTGAAAAATTACTTGCCAAAATAATGTCCAAGTGGTCTAAAAAAATGTGGTCGCTAATATTTTTGTGTATAAATACATAATGTTTCTCTTCAATACTAACAAAGTTTGTGACCAAAGTCATTTTGTATTGAAAGGAAAACACAGTGTTTGTCTGAAGAAGCTCGTGGACTCAAACGACATATCGTGCATGTGATGTACATCACACACTACCAACCACAACATCCGCTAATACATACATATTTACATAAAATTTTAAAACCAGTGCTTAGGTGATATTGGCATTTCGTGAGGTGTTGTGGAAAGTATGTTCATCAAAATTTTAATGGAAATTATTGCAATTATTTAGGTTTTGAATTAGTTTTTTATTATCTGTTGCAAATTAATATCTTATTTGTATGCAAATATTATAATTGTAATATTTAATTATTTAATAATTTCTAATCGTAATTTGTATATATTTGTGCTAGCAAAATTTAGGTAGCTAATTATATGCTTTAACGATATATTCATATAATTAATTGTAAATTATAGATATCATACAAAAAATTAATTTGGTAAAAGAAAAAACTCTACAAGAGAAAATGTATGTGCTTATGATAGGAGGATTTTTGAATGTTAAATAATTCATAAAGTTTTACATGTTGAATAATATATTTGATTCAATAAATTCGTTAATACGCATTCTTGTAAAAAAAATGTAAAAATATAAATATAATCATTTGGATAAAGTGAAAAAACACATCAACTTCTAACAATTTAAGATGTAATATTAACAACCAATTTTTAATTTTTTTGTTACAAAATTTTAAGAAAGTAGTTGGACTAATCTACGAACTAAAAGCAAAAAATCTCTAAGAGACCTGACGAACTAGTATGTTAAAGTCTGTATGTCTTTTCTAACACTGTTACGGAGCTAGGGATCGAACCTCGTATTCTCGGTGTACTCATAAACCTCATTTACTGCTGAATCCACGAACGAATATATTTAGGCTATTAAATGCGTTTAACGATCACATTTGGTGATTCAACAACTACCTTTTTAATGGCTAAATCCGTCAAATTATGTAATACTGTTGTAGGTGGAAGCGTGGACAAACTTTGTGGACTCACCGTGGACACGTTGTGGTGAATTATATTATAGACAAAAACGAATTAACCATGATTAATTTTTGAAAATTTTCTTATTTATTGTGTTGAGGACACAATCCGCTTATTAATTTTTTATAAATTGACTTAAAACAACAAATTATTTTATTTGTTTTTTGAAAATTAACTATTATGGTTATTTTATTATTGAATATCATTGACCACCAAAGTTCTCAGAAAATCTAGGGGCCCGTTCATTAATAAAAAATTATTTTTATTTTTTTATATCTAATTTTCTTAATTATCTATTTTTAATAAAATTGTAAAAATTGAGAAAATATGTTTGAATTCTGTCATTTTTCTATTTTAGAATATTGAAAAAATTGTTCAGATTTGACCAATTTTTTTAATTTTTTTTATGAAAGAATATGAAAATTGTATAATTTATGATTTTTTAACTAATTTTTTATAATCAAATTGTAAAAAATATCTCAAATTTTATATTAAAAACTATTAAAATATATAAGTCAACAATATGTATAAAACAATCAAATCTATACATGAATAATTCTTTTATAAAAGTAAAGAATATATATAAACCCTCTCAACAACCACTTTACCAATAAAAAAAGAAATGATATTTTTAAATTTGTGGGATTAAAAATGTTTAGCTTGTTTCCTAATTTTCTAACTTAGAAAACTATGAAAAACAAACTCTTTTTTATAAAAGAAATTGTGGAAAACTACTTTTAATAGTTGTTAAACTCTAGTCATAATTTGGATTTTTTTTTATTTTTTAAAAAAAATAATTTTTAACATATTTTCTAATTTGTCAACAAAATTGAGTGAATTATATTATGTAAATTGGTTTTAGACTCTTTTTTTATTTTATTAAAATTATATCAATTATGTAAAGTTAAACTGTTTTTTATTAAAAAAAATTATAGATTCAAATTTATTTTTATTATACTTGATGGATTAAACTAATAATTTAATAATTAATCTCTTGTTATACTAGTCTCACCTTAAAAATCTCTATATGCCTAACATAATTGTAAATTTGACAATTTGTTTTGAAAAGAAAAATAACTAATCATAGTTAAAGATGATAGAGAGATATTTGGATATATCCATTACACCACTCACATCATTCACATTATTAAATGTACCCTTCGTCTAAAATAAAAAGCATGTGCTTTATGTGATCCTTAATTATACTATGATTTTTGTTTGCTTTTCAAATAATTAATATTTAATATTGGTGTGTTTTATTTTTAATAAATAAATAAATATTTGTTCATTATAGATAAATGCGAAAGTTTTCAAAACAACACTTACCAAATCAGAGATTGGGTAAATTTTCTCACAAGATCACTTTTTTTTAAATTGAGCATTTAATATCAAGCGTGTTTTGGTTTAGTAGTAATTAGGACTGAATTTGGTAGGACGGACTGCAGTTCGATCCTCTACACGCTACTTGGGAGGGGAATGGACCTAACCACCCAGAACTTTTTCTCGAACCGAATTAGTCTCGACTCAGTGGATAAGGAATATCATAGCTGAGACAAAAAAAAAGAGTATTTAATACGACATAAAAGCTCTTACCAATAAGAGCTCTCCTAAATTATTTGGGTTTATTATGCTATACTAGTTTCTGGGATAAGGTTGTCCAGCAAGATTAGTATTCTGGGTAGGGCAATGGGATTAAAGTGAGTGATGGAAAAAATAATTGTTGATTATTTAATTTGTTAATAAAATTTGTTTTTTTATAATTAAAAATTAGTTGTTGAATTAATTAATTGTTTGATAAATATAGTTGATGAATAATTAAATTATTATTTAAATTTATATAAATTTTCGAAAATATAAAAAAAATTATAGAAGCATTAGATCGAAGAATCTTGAATATTTATAAATGAACAAATTAAAAGAATAAAATTATAAAGTATGCATGTCAAATATTTGACAAAAATAAATTCATGAAATTTCAAAATACAAAGCGATCACAAGCATTTCATTTAAAGTAATGGATATTATTCTTTTTTCACTCCTGAAAAACGCATATTATTAAAAAATGATTTGCACCACCATGGAAAACATGCATGTCCAAGTATTTCACATCTTCAACAATAAAGAAAACGTGCGTGCGTCAGTGGGGGCTATATATGGTATTCGAACTCCGCCTTCGGTACCTCACTCACTCGAACAACCAGTCCTTTGTTCAGATTCACTATTCGACTTGATCAGGTGAAGATGTTGAGCGTGAAAAGACTTGTTGAATCAGGGCGGCTGGATCATGTTCCCTCAACGTATGCCTGGAACCATACTGCAGATTCAGTATTTTCATCCTCAGACACTGACACAGTTCCCACCATAGACTTCTCTCTCCTGGCTTCAGGTTCTCTGGAGGAACGTTCTAAAGCTGTCAAGGACCTCCGCGATGCTTGCCAGGATTGGGGCTTTTTCATGGTAATTCGCAGCAACTTTTGTTTTGCGTATAGTTTTTCAGCCATTTTATTTGTTCCAACTGGAATTCAACCCTTAATCTCTTTAAGTTAAAGTTTGGTAGTTGTAAAAGGCTTGGACTTTATATAACGCTTGGCACTTGAATTTTTCCAAGAAATCGTGACACGACATATGAGCTGGAGTTCAATGTTGGCCCAAAAATATATTTGATCGTGTCTTCTGACTATATATTTATGTAGGTGAAAAACCATGGAATCCCCAAGAAGCTAAAAGAAGAAATGATAAATCTCTGCGAAAGTTTCTTTAACCTTCCGGAGGAGGAAAAGCAAGATTATGCGAGGAAGAAGTTGTTTGATCGAATAAGATACGGGACAAGCTTCAACGAAAGTGATGACAAAGCTTTACTTTGGAGAGATTACCTCAAGATCCATGCCCATCCTCACTTCTCTGCTCCGCGGAAACCACCTGACTTTAGGTATTCATCTTTGTCTCTCACATTGGAACTTCCTATTTTTGGCCACACAGCCAATATCAACAATTGTATGGCATGATACTGTGACAGTGATGTGATGGAAGAGTACTGCAGAAAGACTAGAGAAGTGGCATATGAACTACTGAAAGGGATTTCTGAGAGCTTAGGAATGGAAGAGTACATAAATAAGAGTACGGAGATGGAGAAGGGAAGTTATCAGCTGCTTGTAGCAAATCTATACCCACCTTGTCCGCAGCCAGAAGTGGCAATCGGACTTCCTCCACATTCGGATCATGGACTCTTGACTATACTCATTCAGAATCAGCTTGGTGGACTTCAGGTGTTGCATAATTCCGAGTGGGTTCCTATCAATCCCTCGCCGGATGCTATTCTTGTCAATACGGGTGATCAAATGGAGGTATTCTTTACAATACTCTCAAAATTATTGAATAATAAAACAAATTTTAATATTGAATAAATTATATTATAGTTTGTAATTTATTTAAGTTGCTTATGAAATAACATAAAAAATTGTTGTGTAAAACTTAATTAAGTTTTAAAATGGAACAAATTATAGAAAAAATTAATTAACAATGTAAATAATTAAATATTAGTAAGAATAACTAAGACGAGAAGTAATAATATAAAGAAACTAAATCATATGGATTTATAAAGAAATAAAATTAACAATGTAATTAATACAATAAATAATTAATACTAAAGAATTAGAAGAATAATAAAATTAATTAAAGTTAAACATAAAACAATTAAAAAAAAGAATGAGAAAACTAAAGAAGAATTAGATTAAAGTTCCATTTGTTTGATAGAAAATTGATTTTTTAGGAAAGTATTTATCTATGAAAAATCAATTTCTTAATCTTTTTTTTCTGAATTTTATTTTTTCATGTTTGACAATCACATGAAGAATGAAATGAAAAATATTTTTTTATGTTTGTTTGAAAAAAAAAAATTCCGTGACACTTATTATTTTTAATTGAAAATGTATTTTTATGGCTAACATATTAAAAAATTAACTTTTTTATATTTTTAATAACTAATTTTTTAATTTTCAACCATTCAAATTTATTTGTTATCCATATTAATACATATTTTCATCGAATAAAAATTTCTAAAAAATAAAAATTATAAACACGTTGATCAAACATAAAGAGATAAAAGGTGAGGAACAAAAGTCGTCGTCTTAAAATAGATTCCTTATCGATAGATTGTTTTTGATTGACTGTTACAATTCTCCAATAAATTTTGTGGAAATTTTATTTTCCAACAAAATTTTTTTGATTGAAAAAAAAATCTTCTATAAACAGTTGTTTTGGGTGTGGCTACACTTCATAATACCCTAATGACCAAAGAAATCTACATATCTAATCTAATATAAAAAATCTAATTAATCAAATATCACTTGATATTACTGTTGTACTTAGTGGTTGAGAATGGATTAGCTTATCCTCATTATCGAGGAATTTAAGAATTTAAATTATTTGAGGAAAAAGATTTAAAATTAAATTATTGAAAAAGTTGAACTGAAATCTAATACTACCCGACAGAAATCAATGGATGCTAAAAGTGAAGAAAAAGTACGGAGGCTTTTACTATGAGTTCTCTCTTTGAAGGGACTCAATAAGGCAACACATTTTGGACGTTGGATAAAGTAAAAATAAATTTGATACATTGATTTATTCAGTAAAAATAATTTTTTATTTTACGTAAACTATACAATTTTAATAAACTAAAAAAGGAGACTCATTTAGTCCCTTTTCATTGGCCTCATATTAAAATTCACCAAAAAGAATTGTTTAAAAAGAAAAAGGCAATGAATGGTCAGTTTCATAAACCATCACTTCTAATGCATCAGAAAATATGAAAACAACGCTTTGTGAGTAAAGCGATAAATGTCTCAACCACACATTGAGAGTGTGGAATTCCATCTTAATTCTGTACTAATGTTAAAAGAGGTATACAATCTGACCTGCTAGTTTGCTACTCTTTGTCATTATGACTTAAGAGTGTTGAATTCGATCTTAATTCTGTACCAATGCTGAGAGAGGCATACAACTTTGCCATGCTAATTTGCTACTCTTTCTCATTATTTTGTAAACGACTTCTTTTTTAAATTTTGTAACAAAAAAATATGGAGAACAATCGACGTGATGTCACTTTCCAGCCCTAATATCCACTTCTTTCCATTCCCCTTATCTAAAACATTAATGAACACTTGCAGATATTGACAAATGGGAAATACAAAAGTGTGGTGCATCGTGCGGTGGTGAATGACAGAGCCACCAGAATTTCCATTGGGACCGCCCATGGACCACCACTTGAGACGACGGTGACTCCTGCTCCGGAATTCACCAGCTCCGTCGACCACCCTCCTGCTTATC
>CANYCX010022645.1:0-12828 GCA_948193385.1 Breynia disticha f. nivosa
GTCTATTTAAAGCGTAATTAAAGAACAGAAATGATAGAGGTTAAATAAGAATGATTGCCCTATCGCATAATGTACGCAAAACATAACAAAGAACGAGTACTTATGCATTAACTACTTTGGTAAGTGTGTTAAACGCACTTATTGAGTAATTAAAATTGCTCACATGTTTGTTGGTTGTAATGAATATGCAAAGCGTTGATAGTTGCTACAGGTCTCTACTTTTGGGTCGATACTAGAAGTACGATACATCTCCGAGGTCGTGGCTCCCTAGTATATGGATTTTTACACATTTTACATTTTGTAAATTTCTATACACACATTGGTATAGGTAGAGGATTTACATGCATTGATGTTGAAACCCTTTTTACCCTAGCTTCCGCATTCTGACAGCTTGATTTTGTGCATGGCCGGACATTGGCCGGGTCTTTAATACATGTAAGTTTCCTCCATTCTTATTTATCTTGGTTTGATAAACTATTTCAAAAATATGGTTCACGAAATTCTTATTTATTTAAAAATTATATTAAAAATTTGGGCGTGACACAAACCCTTAATAAATAATATGTTCATTCACATTTTCTAGCCTAAAAATTTTCTATTTTGAGACTCTTAGAAGGACAATGTACTAATAAATTAACTGCATCAAACATACAATTCGACATGAAAACTCCATGAATTTCTCAACACCGGTAATAAACTCATCATTCAATAAACCATGAATAGTACATATATACATCCACTCACGCATGTTCTTTTTATAGAAGATACATGAGAGAGAAAGTGAAGGAATTCAAACCCATTTGAACTCTTATTTGAACAGCCATACTACCACATTTTTAGGCATGGCATAAGTTATTTAAATTTAAATTTATCACTTAAGGGCTACACCCCACGTCCTAAAATAGTCAGAACAAAAAGGAGGAAAAAAACTAGTTTTATAGTGTTTTCTTCTCCTTCGCACCTTGGCCAATTCTTTAAACCCCAAAATACACCCCTATTGATTTCTTCACCTTTTACATAAACAAAAGTAATATTTAGGGGTTAATCAAGGGCACTAAACATGTTGATCGTGTTCTTTTATGAGCAATCCATTCAGAAAACCAATAAAGAGTGAAATTTTTACCCTTGTGCGAGTACACTAGTTTTTTTTCTTTTTGTGTGTTTTGATTGTAGAGGGACAACACTTGGGTTCCTATAAGGGTGTCTTAAATTTATTGTTGATTGATTCAAGGTTTTAGTTTCTTGATCTTGGCACATACACATTTGGCCTACAAAGAAATGAGGTAAAGATTTTATTTTTTATCTTAAAGCTTTAATCTTAATGATCATGTCTTAATCTCTATGGCATAATATTTTGTTGTATTTGCTATAGTTTGATCTTGAGTGTATTTATATTTTTTTAATTGCAAACCCTACTACCAATCCTTTTATACATGTAGAAAATCCAACACTATCACCTATACTGCATATTTACCACTCTGTTTTTTTGTAACCCTGTCACAAAATCCATCGTAACTCATTCCTATGTCTAGATTGGAATAGATAGTGACTGGAGTTTACTTGACAGTGTCTGTTATTTAGCTTTTACTTATTGACATACCAAACATCTATATACAAATTCATCTTTATCTTTCTTCATATCGGGCCACCAATAATGTTGTTTCAAAACATGGTAAATTTTAGTCAATTTTTTATGCATAGCATGTGGAGCATTATGTACCTTGTTTTGTATCTTCTGTTTGATCCAATTTATATTTGGTATACATACACTAAATCCCATTATTAATAGTTCATCTACCAATTAAAATGGTGTCTCAACATCCTGATCAACCTGCTCAATCAACTCTATACATTTGGCATCTTTCTTCTATGCTGATTGTATCTTTTGTGACAACATTAATCTGACTACTAGTGTAATTCTGATTCAGAAATTTTTAGCTCTGCATTCAAAGCTCATAAGGAAATTAAATCTATAATTGGAGTCGTCTACAAACTAAATATTGTAACTCTAGACTTTCTACTAAAGCATCTGTTATAATATTCGCCTTACCTGGATGGTACTAAATAGCACAGTCGTAATCTTTCAATAATTCTAGTCATCTCCTTTGTCTCATATTCAATTCTTTTTTAGTCATCGAATACTTTAAAATTTTATGATTGGCATATACTTGGAATGTTTTTCCACATTGACAATGTCTCCAAATTTTTAAAGTGAAGCCAATTCTATATCATGCACCGAGTAGTTAATCTCATGTGGTCTGAGCTGTCTAGAAGCATGTACAACCACCTTTCCATTTTACATCGATACACAGTAAAGTCTCTGATACGAAGCATCCCTTTATATCATAAATCCCCTATGTTAGAAGGAATAGTGAGAACTGGAGCGGTAGTCAATCTTCATTTTAAATCATCGAAGCTCTGTTGGCACTGTTTATTCCATTGAATTATTACACTCTTTCATAGTAGCTTTGTTAGTGGAGGTCCTATAATTGAGAATCCTTCTACAATTCTTTTTTAATAACCATCCATATTGAGGAAACTACATACCTCTATGACTTTTTGAAGGTTCCTAATTAGAATTGCTTCGATCTTCTTGGGATGTAATGTTATCCCCCAAATATTATGTGGCCCAATAATACTACGTCATCTAACAAGAGTTCACATTTTCTTAACTTAACATACAACTTCTTTACCCTCAATATATACAATACAATCTGCAAATGTCCTATATGTTCTTCTTTATTCTCAAAATGATGAAGAAAAAATTGAAACACTTTATTCATCAGTTACATGAATGCTGGAGGAGCATTAGTCAGGCTAAATGACATGACTAAAAACTCATAGTGACCATATCAGGTTATAAAAGTAGTCTTCAAAATATCTCCTTCTATTATCTTTAACTCATGGTAAATAGATCACAAGGAAAACTTTCAAAATATTGTATTACCTTGTAGTTCATCGAGTAAATCATATATTTCGGGCAATGGGTACATGTTCTTTACAAACACTTGGTTCACCTTCTTATAATCTATACATGGTCTGAGAGACCCATTCTTCTTCTTTACAAACAAATCGATGTTGTCCATATTGAGCACTCAGTTGGATGAACCCAATATCAATTAGCTACTATAATTATTTCTTAAACTCCTTTAACTCCACTGTTACCATTTTTTAGGGTTATACTGATATTAGATTTGTTCCCAGAATTAATTCAATAGTAGACTCTATTTCTCTATCATGAGGTAACCTGATATGTCTTTTAGGTATACTCTTGGATAATCTTCTACTACTGGCATTCCTTTAACCTCTTCTTGTACCTTTATACTATCAACCATATGTGCCAAATAGGCTTCGCATTCATTTTTTATCATCTTGAATGCTTTCATAGTTGATGCTAGACAACTAGGTACAATCTTTCTTTTCCCCCCAAAGTACTACTTTCCTCTACCCCTCTAATTCAAACACTACTTCTTTTGCAAAATAATTTATCTGTGCTTTGAATTTAGCTAGCCAATCCATACCCAATATCACATATTCAAATCCATTATGATTAGATATACTAACAATTTAGCATTCTGTATTATAATTACACAATTCCTATATACCGTATGTATTCTTATGATTTCACCTAAAGGTGTATAAACTCCAAGGTTTTTGTTAAGGTTTTGGTTTTAGTAAAGTTTGTTTTCACATAAAATGTGATAAATGAATGAGTAGAACCTGGTTTTATCAATGCATGTATGCTGACATTAAATAACTATATCTCTCTAGTTAAAACTTCTAGAGCATTTGAAGCTTCCTGCCTAGACATAGAAAACACTTGAGCTTCCCCATGTGGTTGAGTTCTTAAAATACCTCTTTCTTTATAAGATGATGAATTGGACACTAGTCCTCTGCCCTTGCCTCTGTTAACACTAATTATTAAAACTATAAGTCTTGCACTTTGCATTTTTGGTTGAGGTTTAATTACATTTCTACCGATGTTTATCACATTTATTCACTTTTGATAATATTTAAAGAAATGTCTCTATTGCCCACAGAAATAACATTCTTCTTTTAACGCTCTAATTCTCAACTGTGTATCCTTTAATAATGTGTGCAAACAGGTCTTGTAAATTCTAGGGTTAAAACTACATTAATCAGTCATCCTTTACCAAATCCTCTCTTAGATACCCTACCATAAGACATATGAAGTTGGATTAGTTGAGGTTTGGATCTTATATACCCTTTGTATCCCGTATAGATTGGAGCATACTCTACCCTCTTTTTAAGTGGACTGGATTCTCTTGTATTTACTTCCCTCTTCTGCTTTCTTTATTTTTTTTGTATCTTCCTTCAAATGATCTTCAGCTCTTATAATGGCATCCTTTAAATCTATATAGTTCCTCCTCTCAGATTTGTTAATCTGTCTCCTAATCTTGACATTCAGTCCATCTTTAAATATATTACATTTTTCTCTTTCAGTAGGAATAATATGAGGAGCATAATGAGATAAGTAAGTGAATTTCACTTCATATTCTACTACTATCATATTTCTTTGCTCCAATCTAAGAAAATCCTTCTGTTTTTCATTTGCATACACTTTTGACATGTAACTACTCTTGAATTCTTTCAAATAGTCATTCCAGGTGAGCACTAGAAGATATACAACAGCATTGGGGAATTATCCTACCATTCATAGCATCATCCTACAGTAAGGACATTGTAAAGTCTATACTAACCTCTGGTATACATCTCATCATATTAAAAACCTACTCTATTCTTTTTAGCCACGTCTTGACAATTAGCAAATCTACAGTCTGCTAAAATTCTAGTGCCCCAAGTCTTTTCAATTCTTTAAAATTCTTTGATCTCTACTAACATAGGCTCAAAAGTGGAGGCCATGCAGTAGGATAGTGATATAGATTAGTGGGTTCATATGGCTCATCATAAGTTTGAGCATATGACATTTCTATTGATTTAAATGGATCAGTCGCTTATTATCTCTCTTGTTGATGAGGGGTATGTAATATATGGCTTATATGCAAAAAATGAGAACAAGTTTAACACAACAATCCACACATTATTAAACACATAATCATGTCATATATCACATAATAGAAAGTTCCTTGATGATTATTTCCCTGCTCTAATACCTAAATGAGATATCCTAATCAACATATACCTATATACATGTGAATAATATTTTTTTTCTTTAACTTATATACATGTGAATAATATTTTTTTTCTTTAACTTACATCCCTTATATTCTTTGTATTCGATAACATATTGCATAATCATTTGAAATTTCTTTTTATAGCTTGAATCATAGTCTAGAACACAACCTGTATTACTGCAACATGTCTTATGGGCACAGTCCTTATAATGGACTAGCATGACCCTCATGGGCATTTTCATAACCCCTCTGTTGGTATTCTTGATCTGTCCTAATACTTTTACAAAGATTGTGGCATGTTGCATGCCACGTGTATCACCTTTCCCTAACTATAGTCTGTTACATGGCCCGTGTTAGACCTGTAGAATTAAAAGATTAACTTTGTAGGTTGTTCACACAATTTAAAAATACAAATTATGCAGGATGTGAACAATCATGCAAATTAAATCTTCATAATTCATCAATTCTCCATTTATTTCAAGTTCATATAAATGTATATCAACCAAGGACGGAACAACGGGGGGCAGGGGCAACAGTCGCCCCCCCTTGCAGTAGAATGAGTAGGAATACGCCCCCTCCTCGTCGGAGAAGGTGGAGCGGCGGTGGGGCAAATACAGCTTGTGAACTGATGGGAGGAGAAAGTAGGGTTGTTTTGTTAGAGAAGCAGGAAAGACAATCGGGCTGGAGGAAAAAATGGGGGCTTCTTTCGGCCCATTTTTTAAAACCAACATATAAATACATCACCATTTATGATTTGTTTCTTTAAGTGGCTATTTTTGTCATACATGGTTAATTGCAATTTGCTAACGTATTTTTTATGGGTTTTTGCACAACATCTCTGAATCAGTCTTTGTAAACCAATATTGATAGTGGCAGCAAGCGATAAATGTAAAGACAAATTAAACGATAAATTGTTTTTAGATTTTACAATTTGATTCTGAAAAACAATATATTTCTTGTATTATCTCAAGTTAATTTACTTAATTGTAATACAATATTACAATAATACAATATTAAAATTTAATAAATTAATAGAAAGTTATAATATCTTGATCCAAGGAATTAAAAAATAAAAACATAGCATGTATGATTGTCATCAATATTTAGTGATGTAAAATATATCAATTTATTCTAAATATTAAATGAGTGATTGCATAATAAACTATGTAAAAATTAATATTTTACAAAAATTATATTTCTTTAAATAAAAAAAAATAGTGAACTATATAATTAACTTAATGCTAAATTATGTTAAATTAATTAATTTTAAATCGTTTACTTTTTATGTATCGAATGATTTTTTAAAATATGAATCTCGCCCCCTTAAATAAATTCCTGGTTCCGTCACTGATATCAACCAAGAGTAAACATTTTATAACTATCAAATATGATTTCATTATAAATATATCTCTCAAACATCAAATCAAAACATATATCATTATTCAATACTATTCTTTAAACTTTAAAGAGTGAATCAATGAAATTCTAAAACCTATCTTATTTCCTACTATATCTTTCCCTCTCTTACACTTCTCCTTCTTTCTTTCTCTTTAGTAGCTTAGAATTTATGGAAATTTGATGATTAAATCTTTCTTTTTATGCATGGTTGACAGTGCAACACGGTCATGTCTTGTTATACCACGTCTTGTATTGGTTATACGGCCACTGTTTAACACACCATGGTCACAATATAAATTCCCTATTTCAATTCAAGTTTCAACAAACACACCATGGTCTGTTACATGCCTAACGTGTTGATTGCCAGAATTTTGTCTTTCAATTCTAACACTTTGCTTACTCCCTCTATCAATTCCAACTCTATTTTATAGAGTTTTTCTTATGTATTCTTAATTCTTTCTATTTTAGAACATATACATAAGATCTATTATTGGTTTCTATGTCTATTTTATTAATTATAAGCTAATAGAATAGCGATGTTACAATGGGTAATTAGAAAGAGAAGTGAGAGGATGGATTGAGTTTCTTAGGATTTACATGGGTAGTAAAGAAGGGAGTGATTTTGGATTCTTTTAAAAAAAAATATTGAGTTTTGGTTTGAATGATGGAGAAATGGGGTGGACATGGTAGTTTAAGAATGGGTTATAATGGAGATGAAAAGATTGATGGGATTATTGTTAGATAAGATATTTGAATAAGAAAAGGGTGAGTTAGGTGGGTTAGGAGAATAAAGACCTTAGAAAGTAGATTATGGAAATAAAAACAATAAAAAGAGGGAAACTAAGAATTTTAAGAATTAATTTACATGAAGTAACTTTTGGATTATTATTAATGGAATTGTGCATTAAATATTATTAGGAGTTTGGAAACAAGGCGGAGGAGTTACAAGGTTTTCGGCAGAGGCGCATTTAACTTTGGCTTCAGGTAAGTGTATACACTACTCTTACCTAACTATTGATTGCATTTTGAATGGTTAACTATATTCAATTGATATGTGTACGAACTGTGAAATGTATATGAAATTAATATCGAGTGAATTTGGAAATTTCTTGTGTTAAGTGTGTTGATCATAAATATGTATTAGCATGAATTTGGGTGTTTAATAATATATCTTATCATGAAAGGATGTGGTTGCGAAATCATATGATATAGTGCTAATGCACTTTGATTGAGATATTGTTGTTTGAATGGAAATTTGGTTGAGTTTATGAAAACATGTGTTGGGTGAGACAATGATGATTTGGTTTGAATATATCATGATATGATAAGGGTATTGGTATATGTGAGTGATGATGTTAAGTGATTGTGTTGTGACTACGAATGATATGTTGGTTGAGTAAAAGCAAAGTAATATGTGAACATTATGAATAATGAAATCTGATAATTTGAAAAAGATAAATATGATGAATAAAGTCGGGATAAGAATTGATGTTGTGATTGCATGGCATAAACATACCTACATCATTATGCATTGTGCTTAGACGTACCAGAGGATACATAGCTATGTAAAGGTGTCAATAGGTACATAGGAATAATTGGGCACTAGCAGGTGCATGAGAAATGAAAATTTAAAGAAAAGAAAAGTAAAAGCATGTAGAGTTGTGTGCTCACCATATGAATTTTCCATATTTATATGTTCCAACAGGAATGATAGGCTTAGGTGCCAACGGGCACAATATGAAATATGTATGCTTATGATTATAAACTGAGTGAACTCTTGTATAGATAAATAATATGGAGAAAGAACCATCAGGCATAAGGCTGATCGTGAATAGGCTTGGTCGATTATTTGTCTAATCCACCTAACATTTCCAACTTTGGTGGTTAGATAAATGATCACCTATCAACTTATCCATTCCATTAGTGTATCCACCAAAACCTAACCACTAAAAGGTAGTTCGATTTTGTTAGTTTGAGTGGTTAACCAAAAAGAAAAATATTAAAAATTATTATTTAAAAAAATTATTATCTTGAAAGTACAACTTAAAATAATCCTCAACTTAAATAATAAATAATTAATATCTACTTCAAATTAGCATAACAACAAATAAAATGATATTTTTAGTTCAAATTCAACTGTATTAAAGTCTTCAAATAAAATTGCATTTATTAATCTTCACTTTTATTCAATTTTTTAATTAGAATCTAAAAAAAACTATATACTTAGGTTTATTGACATGAAGAATAAATTTTAGAAAAATTTAGTTAATGGAATATACTTAAGTGTTCTTTAAGATAGGTGGATGGTGGATTGGTTTGGTTGGGAGTGGATTTTTAAAAATCAAAACCACGAACCAAATCACTCCCAATGGATTGCTCTAAATCTAACCACCATCCAATCCACTTCTAGTGGTTATCCAAATTTTGGTTCGGTTTGGTAGGTTGGTGGTCAGTTTTGGTCGTTTGGTGAATTTTTTATATGTCCTAATTGGACATAATTGAGCTAAAATGCATATCATTGACATATTGTTATGAAGTATGTGTATTGATGTAGAATATGATATGCAATGACTGATATGAAAGTTAAAGAGTTAGAAAGTTAAGTTCTAGAAAAGAATAATTTTAATTTATGAATTGAGATGAAAATATGATTGTGAGATGAAATGCAATTGAGTAAAGAATTAGTATGATTGATTTATGGATTATAAAATAAAACAATTGATTTTTATGTTTTTGGGTTATTATGATGGTGACAATGAATTATGTGTGTTAATGTTTGCAAAACTAATGTAGTAAATGAGGAATGAATGGATAATTATGATTGATAAATATTGTATTAATTTGGGTTTGATGTTTGTGTGATGTTGTATATTCTTAGTGAGGAATTAAAGTAATAAAAATTGTGTGATGAATGATTTTGGTAATAAGAGGAAAAGGGAGGAAATTGAAATCTTTTGTGTTAAATAAGGAAAATGAATTGTGATTTTGATTGATGACGTGTAAAAAGTGGTTGTTATGATGTTAAACTTATTATAATGATTAATTTTTTTGTGTAAGGATTTAGAAAAATGCTCGAATTGATTGAATGAAATTTAGGGTAAGTCTAATTTAAAATTTTGTACTTTTGATATGTCTATGGGTTTTGCACCATTTGCAACATCGTTTGTGCAAATCGTTCAAGGTCTCATGTGAACTAAAATGTGTTTAATCTGTTAGAGTGCTTGTACCATTTTTCGTACAGTTTGTGCAAACCGTGCAAGGTCCGGAAGTAAAAATCGTGTTGCAAACTATACAAAGTGAAAATGTCTAAAAATGGATAGTAAACTTACACCATTTGGGACACGGTTTATGTAGACCGTGCACCAGATCGTTCAACCCCAAAATACATGAAAAATCAATATTTCTTCTAGATATAAGAAGGAATTCCCTAAAATATAATTGGAACTAAAAATTTAATGAATTAAAATCACATAGAGATCAATTAATAAGATATTTGCTAGGAATTTCGGTGTGTATATAACTTCTATAAAAATTATAGGAAAAGAAATAACAAAGTGTGTGTATATAAATAATGAACGAGTGCACTATGCTTTAGATAGTCAGGTAAGTGCCTTGACATATATACTTACTGAATTTTTACTCATAAATTGTATTTTCTTAGATTGTGAATCAATAAAGTAGAGAGACAAGATCAAGAGAATTTTAACGCTTGAAGATAGCGGTGAAAGTTTTGAACTTGTAATCATTAATATTGGAAACTAAGCGTATTCCCATCCTAAAAATCAGTTGATATTTTAAACTTAAATTGTTTCGAATTATCAAGTGGGAAAATTGTATTTTTCTTGTAAACCCTTATATGGTTGGTTACATTTATATTTTGACTTATGCATATTTTTTGGGACTGATCATGTCATTGTATTTTCAACGTCGCCCTCGAATTTGTTTTTGCAAAAAAAAATAAAGTGAAATTCATATAAAGTAATTTAAAATAATTTAAAAGGAAAAGAAATTTGAGTGTCACAACATTGGAATATAGAACAAATGACATGTATCCAATATCTTCTTGTGATTATGGCGACATACTAGCAGAAAGTTTAAAATGAGTGGCGAGTGAAGTACTTACAAGCTTAGTGTCATTCATTTGAAAACGCCTCAGAACTTCCTCAACAACTTTTTTAACTATAATAAAGTTTAATTGTAGTCTTGTCTTAATGAATCTCAATACTCAAAATTTTTTGGGCTACTCTTAAATCTTTCATTTCAAAGTAACCACTCAATTCTGATTTCAACTTATTGACATGAGACATATCCTTAGTTGTGGTAAGCATACCATCAATATAAAACATCAAATATACAAATGAGTCATCTTCAATCTTTTTACAATACACACAGCTATCATATTGGCTCCTTGAATAGCTATGATCAATGTGAAAGAATCAAATCATTTGTACCACTATATTGTTTCAAAACATAGATTGATTTCTTCAACAAATAAACATGATTTTTCTTGTCTTCAATGTTAAAACCTTCGAGTTGTTTCATGTAGATAGTTTCCTCAAGTTCACCATGCAAAGTTTCCTCAAGTTCACCATGCAAGAAAGCAATTTTAACATCTAATTATTCAATCTCCAAATTATACATAGCAACAAGAAACAATAATACACGAATAGATCTATGTTTAACAACAAGGGAGAACACATCATTAAAATCTACTCCATGCACCTGATCATAACCTTTTACAACTAACTGAGCATTAAACCTGTCACCCTTCTTAAATACCAATTTCCAACTAAAAATTTTCTTGTCTTTAGATGGTTTGACTATTTCCCACCTTTTGTTCTTATGAAGAGATTTAATCTCCTCCTGCATTGCAACTAGCCACTTAGAAGATTCATCACTAGAAATAGCCTTTAAATATGTAAGGTCCATTAACTCCATATATTTCTTATGTGGAAGCTAAAACATATGCCAAATAAATATTATGCCACATTGGTGCTGCTTCCATATCATAGTATTTATTTCTAATGATTGAGTACTCCTATGTTTGTACCAACTATGCAGCTAAAATGGGTTAAGTTGTTCAATATTTTGTAAAGTATTTGTATTCTCCACCTCAAACTCCACTTGCTCTAGTGCAATTCATGTTAGTATTTGAATTGGAAAGCTCCCTTTTTTATAAAGCATAGCAACTTCATTAAACACAACATCTCTGGTAATTATAGACTTTGACAATTTTGAATCAAGTAAACAAAAGTTGTATCCTTTTACCTAAGTAGGATATTCAATAAAATTCTCTTTTTAGATCTAGGCTCTAATGTTACATCACTAACACAAACCTAAATAGGCTATACAAGTTGTAACGCCCCAAAATTTCGTATTTTATCAAAATATTAATTAAAATACACACAAAATACAAGAAAATTTTTTGCAAATTATTTATATAAATAATTGGAGGAAATAGTGGAGATTTACGATAAGGGAGATTAAGAAAAATTTAGAAAGATTGTAAATTTCGAGAATTTCGAAATTTTCAATTTAATGTGGGTCGAGTAAAAATAGATTACGAAGCAAAGTGAACCCGAGCCCTAAAATCAAACCTCTCTTTTCTTCCACTCCTCCCACTCACACGACATTCTCCACCATTCCCTCCCCCACTTTCCATTTTCTTCTTCTTTCCTCTTCTCCTTACCATCTTTTTCTTCCTCCTCACCATCTCCACAAAAACCTTCATTCCACCATCAATTTCCATCAAATTTCTGAAGTTAAGGAGTTCCCAAAATCATTTTTGACTTGAATAAAGGTAAGAATTTCCTTCTCTCCTCCATTTCCCGTTTTTCTTAGAACCGTAATTTCAAATGACCATAACTTTCTCGATTGAGCACCGATTTGAGCAAATAAGGACTCGTTGGAAAGCTCTAATCATCTAATATCCATTTTCCTTTATGTTTGATGTTAAAAACGTGATTTAGGTACTGAAAATTTCTGAAGAACAGGGACGTGTGAATAGTGACGAGTCGGGTTTTTCGTGACCGGAGAAATTACGGTGTTTCGTACCTTGGGTAAGTTTCTTTGGAGTCTATTGGTAGTGTTTTAAGTGTTAAATTGATCGGGTAATACCATATGTGTGAGATTAAAGCTTGGTTAGGTGAATTAGTTAGGTTTGAAAAAGGAGATTTTGAATTAGGTGAAATGGGAGTGTTTGGAGGATGATTTATATCTTAATACACCTAAACAAACCTGCCTAGAGCATTAATGGTGGTGGGTGTCATGGAAA
>CANYCX010022790.1:0-11427 GCA_948193385.1 Breynia disticha f. nivosa
GAAGACCCCGGGGCAAGCATTTGCATGTGATTTGCATTTGCATTGGAGTCGCATTCATACATAATACATAAATTATTGCATAATTGATAAGATATGAATACGACTGTAAATAACACTTATGATGAAATCGAAGATAATGAACTTAAGCTTAATGTGCTTAAAACCTTGAGATCATAATGAGATGTATGAGATAAAATGAGTAGATGGTAGGTTAGAGGAGAATCATATTCCCTAAGGAATATAAATTTTCCTGCGCCACTTGCTGAGCTTTCTCGCTCACTAGAACGGTTTGTTTTAAAATGCGCAGGTCGTTGAGAGTTTTCCAGTGGACCGGAGTTACAGTGATCTTGCATCAGACTTGCTGACGTCAGAGGTGGAGCTCAATTGTCACTTGTATTTCTGTTTTCAAATTGAGGATTTGAACTTATTGAAATGTAATAAGTGTGTTTGGATTTATTTTCAAACGTTTATTTGCTTCCGCTGATTTTCCTAAACTTGGATTATGCTTTATATGATTTGGGGCCCGAGTATGTTTTATGGAAATGTATTTAATTTCTATCTCCTCTAATCTATATTATGATTTAACCCTGATATTGTTATTATTTTATGATTTATTCTATAATATTGTTAATTAAATGGAAAAATGGAATTTAGTTTTTGAGGGTCACATAGCTTCCACAAGAAAAATATATTCTGGCAATGGTAGATGGAGATCATGTACATTGTATTCAACAAAAGAAATAGATATTCTTTCTCTTGAGAAATCAGAAATGTGGCTAGACTTAGAAGAGAGAAATTAGGTTTGGTTATTTTAAAATAAAAACTTCCTTAAAAGGAGACAATTAATTGCTAAAATATTAAGATTAAATCTCAATATTATTTTTATTTTGTATTTTCACAGAGTTTGGAGCAATCAATACTCTTTAATGTCTCTTGTAAAAGCCTGACTCATTAGTTACAAGTATATATATTGTTTTTATTTTATATTACCTCAAAGTTTGGATCCATCGATACTTTTTTAATGTTTTTTTAAAACTCGCATATTCTATGATAAGTATACATGTTTTAATTTTATATTTCCAGAGAGTTCGGATCAATCAAACTCTTCTTTTATATTTCTCATAAATATTTACCATATTTTATATTGCAAGTTTAATAATCGCAATAACGGTAAGGTGAATTAGCATTTTAATATAAAAATTTTAGTTATGTAAACTCTTTAGAATTTTTCAATCAAATTACTCATATTCTACTTGACAATAAATGAACACATTTAAAAAAACAAAAAAGTAGAGTTGAAGAAGGGAAAAAGTATAATTTTTAAAGAAGTTTAATTCTTTTAAATTTATCTCAACTCCTCAACCACATTAATTATCTCAATCTATTGGGATACCATATGCCATAAAAGGTGTTCAAACGACAAAAAAATAGAAACTATAGAAAAATAGCAATATAGTCATCCATAACAAAGATCAAAGCATGCCACATTGAGAACCATAATAAAGATTTGTGGGTTATATTTGAACATAGGGCTTTATAGTTATGAAAACTCTTTATAATTTTTCAATGATATTACTCATATTCTACTTGACAATAAAGGAACACAATTAAAAAACAAAAAAGTAGAATTGGAGAAGAGAGAAATTCTAACTTTTATAGTAGTTTAATTCTTTTGAATTTATCTCAACTCTTCAACCACATTAGTTATTTGTAATCTGTTCAAATATCACATGCCATAAAATGTGTTCACACAACGTAAAAACAATAAAAACATTACAAACATAGCAATGTAATCATCCACAACAAAGATCAGAATATGCTACATTGAGAACCTTAATACAGACTAGTGGGTTATCTTTAAATGCAGAGTTTTAAAACTTTGTTAATTGAGTAACCAAGTGTGAAAATCAATTACACACCCTTGATTTCAACCATACGATGCCAAAAGGGGCTACCAATGGACTACCTTTTATATATTGACCACATACAACAATGGACCAAGAAAGCAGAGTGTTAGCTCCTCCAAGAAAAATATATTTTGACAATGGTAAATGGAGATTATGTGTCTCGTATTCAACAAGAGAAAAGAGATACTCTTTCTCTTAAGAAATAGCAATGTGATGAGACTTAGAAGAGAGAGTTTAGGGTTGGCTATTTTAAAACAAAAACTTTCTTAAAAGGAGACAATTGATAGCCGAAATTTTGAGATTAAATCTCAACATTATTTTATTTTATTATATATTTCTGGAAAGTTTGGATCTGTCAATACTCTTTAATGTTTCTAGTAAAAACCTGTCTTATTTGTCACAAGTATATATTGTTTTTATTTTATATTTTTGCAAAGTTTGGATCGATCAATACTTTTCTTTTATGTTTCTTTTAGAACTTGCATAATCTCTCACAAGTATATATTGCTCTAATTTTATATTTTTGTAGAATTTAGATCAATCAAAGCTCTTCTTTTATATTTCTCATAAATATAAACCATATTTTATATTCCAAGCTTAATAATGATAACAACGACAAGGAGAATTAGTGTTTTAATATAAAAATTTTAGTTATAAAAACTCTTTATAATTTTTCAATCAAATTATTCATATTCTAGTTGACAATAAATGAACACAAGTAAAAAAATAAAACAGGAGAGTTGAAGTAGAAAAAAAGACTATTTTTTACAGTTGTTTGATTCTTTTGATTTCATCTCAACTCTTCAACCACAATAGTTATTTGCAATCTGTTGGGATATCACATATCATAAAAGATGTTCACACAACGTAAAAACAATAAAAACAATAAAAAATATCAATGTAATCTTCCATAACCAAGATCAAAACATGTTATACTGTGAACCTTAATAAAGATTAGTGGGTTATCATTGAACGTAAGGCTTTAAAACTTTGAGGGTGAATTAGTGTTTTAATATAAAAATTTTAGTAACGAAAATTTTTATGGTTTTCAATCAAATCACTAATATTCTACTTGACAATAAATGAAGTCAAGAAAAAAACAAAAAAGTAGAGTTGGAGAAGTGAGAAATTCTAATTTTTAGAGTAGTTAAATTCTTTTGAATTTATCTCAATTCCACAACCATATTTGTTATTTGCAATCTATTGGGATATAACATGCCATATAGGGTGTTCACACAACGAAAACAATAAAAACAATTCAAAAATAACAATGTAATTATCCATAACCTAGATCAAAACATGGTACATTGAAAATCTTAATGAAGATTACAGGGTTATCTTTGAACATAGGGCTTTAAAACTTTATCAATTGATTAATCAAGTGTATATATCAATTACACACCCTTGATGTTCAACCACATGATGCCAAGAGAGGTTGCTAATGGACTACATCCTATATATTAAAATCAAACAACACACAACAATGGAGCTAAAATTGGCGTGCTAGATCCCACAAGAAAAATATATTTATGCAATGGTAGATGGAGATTATGTGCCTTGTATTTAACAAAATAAAAAATATACTCTTTCTCTTAGGAAATCAATGATAGGGCTAGACTTAAAAGAGTGAGATTGGAGTTTTGGCTATTCTAAAAGAAAACCTTTCTTTTAAGGAAATCATAGATTACCACAATATTAAGATTAAATCTCAATATTATTTTTATTTTATATTTATGTGAAGTTTGTTTCGATCTATACTCTTTTATGTTTCTCATAAAAACATGGCTTATTTGTAACAAGTATATATTATTTTTATTTTATATTTTCACAAAGTTTGGAGCAATCAATATTTTTCTTTTATATTTCTTTTAAAACTTGCATTATGTATCACAAGTATATATTTTAATTTTTTTATATATTTGAAGAGTTTGGATCGATCAAAACTCTTCTTTATATTTCTCACAAATATAAACCATATTTTAGATTGCAAGTTTAATAATGACCATAATAGTAAGGTGAATTAGTGTTTCAATATAAAAATTTTAGTTATGAAAACTCTTGATAATTTTTTAATCAAATTACTCATGTTCTACTTAACAATAAATGAACGAAAGTTAAAAATCAAACATTAGAGTTGGAGAAGAGAGAAAGTCTCATTTTTACATTATTTTAATTCTTTTGAATTTGTCTCAACTCATTAACTGCATTAGTTATTTGTAGTCTGTTGGTATATCACGTGCCATAAAAGGTATTCACATAATGGAGAAACAATAAAAACCATACAAAAAATAGTTATGTAATCATCCATAACCATGATCAAAACATACTACATTGAGACCCTTAATAAAAGATTTGTGGATTTTCTTTAAACTTAGGGAATTAAAACTGTCATTTGAGTAACCAAGTGTGTAAATCAGTTACATACCCTTAATGTTCAGCCACATGGCGCCAAGAGAGGCTATCAATATACTACCCTCCTATATTTTGAACCACACACAATAATGGACATAAAAGCCGAGTTATAGCTCCAGCAAGAAAAATATATTCCGGCAATGGTAGATGGAGATTATATGCCTTGTATTCAACTTGATCTAAGAGATACTCTTTCTCTTAAGAAATCAACAATGTGGCTAGGCTTAGAAGAAAGAGATTAGAGTTGGCTATTTTAAAAGAAGGCCTTCCTCAAAAGTAGACCTTTGATTTGCAAAATTTTGAGATTAAATCTCCACAATATCAGTTTAACCATATCCGTCAAAGGCAAGATTTAATTTCAAAATATTTTCTTATCTTTTTCCTCTCGTTTATTCCACAAAAGACAATAATAAAATTCTTAGTATTTCTTTTATTGTGCTGACAAGAATCTCCATTCATTAGTCATAAAATGCACCCGAATAAAATCCAATATGGACTCAGTAATTTAGCTTTCATAAAAGCCCAAATTCATAAAGCATAACAAAATGACTAAAATACATTTTAAGTTAATTTCTATGTGTGCGATCCTATAGGTCCGTTCAAAGTTGACCAGAAGAATTAAATAATCTCAAAGGTCTTATATGATTTCTAACAAGACAATATGATATTCCAATTTGAATAAAAAATGCGATTAACATTTAGTGACATAATACAATCTGACATATTCCTTTTCCCTTAAATATTAAAATTTATATAAAGCATGAATCAAGTCATCCTTACGTATATTAATTCTTCCTTGATATCCTAGTAACTTTAAACTTCTTAGATAAATAAGGTAATACATTATTTCACCTAAGTATGATTGTAATGTCCCCAAATTTATTATCTAATTTGTTGATTAATTTGTTGGGATATTTGGTAATTGGATGGATTAATGCTTAAATTACAAAAAAAGATAAAATGTGTACAGGTGATGGACACGCCTAGGACACACGCATGTGTCCTGTACGTGTGTTTTGCATAATGGTTTAGGTGACCAGCACACTTGGCAACGCAACCCGACTTACTATCTGTGTAATTGAAATGAGGGGCATCTAACATCCTCGTCCCGAAAATATGTACTTAATGTTATAAGTAAATGATTAATAAAAAATAAGAAGTTATTCAATAAAAATGAAAAAATAAATGATTACAAACAAAGATATATGAACGGTTGATATAAGGGTGATAAAAGGGTTATATTAAGTAACCAAAAGAAAGGAGAAACCATTAAAACAACCAAGAACACGTGGTAGGGAGTGAAAAACGCGTGGTGGGCACGACCACGCGTACTCCATGCCCATGATAGGCTTGAAACCTATGATATTATAAATGAAAAGGAAAATATTGTGAGAAAACCTCCAATTATATAATGTACTCAATGTATTAAAAATAGATAGAACTAAATAATATGTGAGATATAAAAGAAATAAGTGAATATGTTCTACATAGGTAGGTAAGTGTACTGACACACGCGCTTATTGAGTATTTGTACTTGTATGTTGTTTATTTAAAAATTTGAAATAGATCATTGAGGCTATTGAGTAGACTAAGTGCTTCTAGGATTCACTTATGGTTAGACTACGAGCTGTGAGATCGAGATATATCCCTTTTAGTTACTTATATTTTGTTATACATGATAAAATTTTAGAAAACCTTATGCTATTTTCCTTTTAAGGGTTTTGAATTGCAAATGGTATGAGATTCACCTTTGACCATGTATTTAAATATTACATGTTTTCACACATACAAATATCTTAGATGTTTACAAATGTTTAAGGATTATATTTGTAAGTTTTATATATCAATATCACTTAAGTTCATTTTATCAGTGGGTTGTTGGTTTGGTTTCATCTTGCGAAAAATATATTTGTAATCTTGTATTCCTAAAATAAAATAAAACAAATTTATGCATATCAATCGATGTTTCAACTGAGTGCGCGTGGTAATCCGTAAGTACGGGGTCAAGACCACCAAAGCGTAGTCTCACTCTGTAACTCATTAGACGTGTGGTCGACAATGGAAAATGTAAGTTTGTGGTCACAATAGATGACCAATTGGACAACTCTGAAGGAAATAATACAAGGAGAATAACATGTCACTTTAAGTAACTATCATTCCAATCATCTTATATGAATTTTAATTAATTAATTCAATAACCAATTAATAATTAAATCATTAAGTTTAACCACATAAAATTTAATCGAGGATCAACACTGATTCATACATTCAACCAAGAATCCCATGAATCCGTAGATCCTAAAATATCCTCAAATTATCAAAACATCTCTATTTCATCAAGTAATTCTTGCAATTTTCAACATAAGCTCAATTTCCACTATTCTCATTTATATTTATTTTATCCTTCCTCTCAATGCACAATGATGAATATGATGCATGCACATGCAAATTTCCATCCATTTGATGCCCCTAATTTCATTGGTACACTCTTTATACTCATAAATAATTGTACACTCTTCATACAATATTCACAATTGCATCCATTTAACGCCAAATATTTGATTGATTAAGAAATGCATCCATGTTCTACCATTTTGTTTTGCACCCTCTACACCACCTAAAATGCTTTTACGCTCTCTATGCCTCTACGTGCCTACGCACCCTCTGTACCTTTACGTGCCTATGTGTCCTCTATGTCTCTAAATACAAAGTGCACATGATGTCATGACCATGATATGAAGCATAACAATGAAACTACCCAACAACAAACATAATACACAATTCATCCAATGCACAAACCTATTTCACATACTCATTTTACATTTCTATTTTCTTAGCAGCCAAACAATCATATTTATCTCAAACCAAATTTTTATATAATTAATCACACTCACAAATTTCAACAACATATATAATGTAATCATCATCATTTTCGCATATAAGCATAAAATACTCAATCAACTTCAAATCATAATTTCATTTGAACAATCATACAATCTATATAAATAAAGTAAAGGTGAGTCATTAGAATTAATAAGAGACAAGTATTCTATTTTTCTAATTTCTCAGAATTTTGATTTTTTTAATAAAAATTTAATGTATTGATGTTTGGCTTATCTTCATACGATACAAATGTGTAAAACCTACTCTCCCCTCTTTTTTATTAGTACTGTCGTTGCCCCTCTCTCTCTTTCATCCCCTCACCTTCTTCTACTCACTTCTTGACTCTCTTCTGTTACTCTCAGTCTTGACTCTCTCCTTCCCTCCCACTCCTATGGCTCTCTCCCCTAAACCTCTCTTTTCCTCTCAATTTGTCCTCTTTCATTCTCTCACGATCCACTCTTATCCTATGTCACATCGGCTCTCTATCTCTTTGAGCCTCATTTTTCTATTGGCCCATACTATCTTATCTGCCTCATCTGTTGTGGTTTATGGATGATTCCCATTATGGAGGAGCTTTATGGTTAGTTTTAATTTGTTTTTGCATATCATTGAGTTGTCAGATTTACAGTGCTTTTTTAATCTCTCTATGATGATTACACTTTATGCTCTAGATTAATCTTAGGCCAATTAGTTCTTGAAAATGCATTTATAATACTTTGTCTGACTAGCATACAAAAACAACTAACTGAAATAGAGTCAAGGGTTATTCCAACAAATATTAGTGGTTAGATAACAATTTTTAATATACTCAGTATTAGATAATGTTGTAAACTGATGGAAGTTGTTTTTCTTATTGATTCTATTTGTTAAGATGTGATATGAAAGCATTTTAATATTAGTTTCAATAAAGTTCATGAATTTAGTGAAAAGGTTTAGGAGGAGCTTGATTACATCGTTGTATTATTCTGTTTCAGTGATAATGATGTTGTTTCATAAAAATTAATAAGATTGTAAATTGCCTCAATGTATGCTGCTTCATATCTGTCATAAATTACATTTTTATTGGTTAAGTCATAATCTAAACCAAAACTGATAAAGAAATCTCAAGTGTAGTGACTTAGCAGAATTTCTCAGTGGCACTTGTTGTTGTGCAGATTAGGGAGGTTTCCTCCAATTTTATATAGGACCATGGTGAAACACAGAAATTTTGAAGGTATTTCTTTCAGTTTAGAGATGAAATTTTTGATGGTACATGTTGTTGGCTTTTTGTCCATGATAAAAGTATTGTATTTTGGTTTTTAAGTTGTATGTTTTTTTGTTATTCAGAGAGTTGTTAATGTTGAAGTGTGGCATGCCTTGTGAATGCTAGGTTTCATCCTCTGTGAAGATTTTTTTTATTTTGCAATTACAGATAGATATATGGAGATTTCTTTGATATGATAGATTTGATTCTATTATTGCGAAGATGTTTAATGACAGTAATGCTTCAACTGATCTACAATATTTGAAGTTGAGAAAATATGTTTCCCTAAGGCACTGAAAAGTCATTGACATCTTACATTGACACTTGTCCGTGAAGAAGTATGTAGCTTTATTGATTGAAAAATCATATGATCTTTATTTTCCACAATTTCTCATATAACTTCTTAAATTTGTTCAAGATAAGGTTGTTGGCAAGGCAAACTACTCTGTTACTTTGCTTTATGTTATTGAGAGAGTTGTTAAAGGTTGCTATATTATTTTTTTTGCTTTTCATTAAAAGCAATCACCCTTTCATCTATTGCCATTTGACACAAGCTTGCAGTTATAATCTTTTTCCTTCTTTTTATGTAATTAAAGTCCCACTAATTTGTGATGGTAACTTTCAGGCAAATAATGAAGTCTATTCATCAATATCTTGTAAAGATCATGGGAACAAGGTATTTGATCTCACCTAGTAACATCAAGGCTCTCAATCAACTGTCATAAATTGTGGTGACAATGAATTAGAGGATCTGTTTTTGATTTAGGTGAAACACTTATGGTACAATCACAAAAAGTAGCTAAGTTAGTACATAATTTGATTATATAATCTTATTACACAAGATGTTTAAAGAATATACTATTGAAAATTTATTGTTGTCACAAATGCCTGTCGTGACTACTGAAAGCAATGGGTATTTAAATCTTTTCCATATGATCCACATATTAATGTCATTCTTCTTTCCTCCATTTAGTTATGTTTTTGGTCTTCTCATATAACATATAACTTCTTAACTTCATTTCATGATTTCATCTTTGGCATTTACAAAATTAGTTCACTAAAGCATCTTAGGTTTAAGTGAGAATTATCAATTTTATAAAAAAAATTTACTTACAAAATTCATTGCTCATTTTTTCACATCACTATTGTTTATTTTTTCTTTTCCTAAAAAACCACCACTCATTATATCAGTTAATTATGCAATACAATAATTCATTAGTCAGTAGTTAATACTTGATTTGAACATATAATTTTGGAACTGTTATCGTTCTCATATTTGAATATACAATTTTGGAACTGTTACTTGTCTTAGATGGCAAGTGCAACAAAATTTTATGAAAATTTTTTTTAGTGTTATGTGTTACCATAATTAATTTTTGCGATGTTCAGATTGACCTTAACATTATTTTTTTTTATAATTTTAATTGATGTAATACTCTCAAATTGAACTGATGTATGTCTTCACTTATGATGTTCCTTTACATAGCAGTCACCTAACTATAAACAACACTATGTTGCTTGGAAGGAATAAAAAGGCTTAAGCAATTGAAGAAAAGGTATGGTGCAATTGACAAGAAGTAGTATTATTTTTAGGTGACACTATCTGTGGAACTCATTTTTATAAACCAATTTTCCTGATAAACCATATTATTTATAGAAATGATATAAAAATCAAATCTAAAATCAGAGGAGAGAGAATATAAAAGATATATACACATTATTTCATAAATTTCGGCCCAAATATGTTTTCATTCGTAAAATAAAACACTAGCGAAAGCAAATAAGCTTGAAAACATTCAAACTGAAAACCTGCGTGTATATACAAATGTACAACATGTACAAATCCAAAATAAAAAAAATGACAACTGGAGCTCGACCTCTGACGTAAGCTTTGAAAGGTACCGATCAACTTTGTGGTCCAGTGATAGGCAGCTACCTACGATCTGCACAATCATTTAAAACAATAATGGGGTGAGTATAAACAATACTTAGTAAGTATTCTTACCTTTAACATAAATGATGTGCAGGGGAAAACATAAAATAGCACGAGGACGTGCATATCTATCTTGTCCCTAGGCATCCCCGAATGCCCGACAAAACAATATCACACAAATCTCAGCACACAGCTATTATTTATAATCTAGCACACAACAAAATTCGATCACACAGATCAATCATACGAATATCGAACCATACAGGTAACAATAAGAAGAAACTCATAGAGAGATCATTATCTTTCATTCAATATTGCACACAGTAGATTACAAACCACATAGGTTCATCAATAACAATACTCAATCATACATATATGAATATAATGTATGAAGTGCAATGAAATGCAATTTCACACAGAATGACCTGGGTATTATCCACTATCGCACACAGCAGTGAAATGTTTCTTTGATAAAACGTATTTACAACAATTTTTCGTTAGTATTTAAGAGTGTTTTGTGTATGTTTTAGTGCATGTTTTATGAGCGGACTAATTGTTTATAATATCTTTTATTGAAGTTTGTTCTAATATAACCTTGTGGAAAATTGTGTCAAATTTATGCCAGAAACACGTAAAAGCACGGTTTGGAAGGATACATACGCGAAGTAGATACCAGCCCGCGTACTTATCTCCAAATCCGCGTAGTTTTGAGCGAAGCAAGCCAGAGATACAGGAAAGAACGCGGTTTCAGTGCGTAGAACGCGGGGTAGGTTCTAACCCGCGTAATGACAACCCAATCCGTGTACTTTGTTGAGAAATCGAATCGAAGATACAGGAAGGATTGCGGCATAAAGCATCAGTACGCGGATTCATACTGAATCCGTGTAGTTTATTCTGAACCCGCGTACGTTGGTAACTGATGGTTCGAAGATACAGGTAGGAACGCGGATTGGAGAATAAGAACGCGGATTCGTTCCGAAACCCCGTAGTTTATAGTTCCAAACCGCGTATTAGAACGCGGACTCGGACCGAATCCGCATTCTCCAGGT
>CANYCX010022908.1:0-14349 GCA_948193385.1 Breynia disticha f. nivosa
CCATGTTTCCATCTATAACACTTTAGGAACCAATTACCAATAATATGATCTAATATAATTTTCTTTCTTATATTAGTACCTTATATATTCATTAAATCTGATAAAATTCTTGCCAAAATCACTCTCACCAAGATTCATAAATGGGAGACAGAAGAGGCAAATCAATTAAAAACAGTTGTGTTACTGAATGCTGCAATGAATTCGCAAAAGTTATGCTCAAGAACGAAGAATTATAACTGCCGAAATTTCAGATCTGGGAAGATTATAAGGCAACGAATTTCATTACCACCGCGTTGGTGAAGATGTTGGAACTCAAATGGATTAACAAAAACTTCAGAAGGCAGTCTTTCAATAAGGATAACTTTACAGAAGTGAGTAGGTAGCTCTGGAGAGGATTCTGGTGGTAAGTTCACACCGATCGATGAAGATAGCTGATGATGAGAGCCTTCACCGATCAAATTACGTCGCAAACTGATAATCTTAAACGATGTTTCAATTCATTTAGCAATAGTTTGGGGGTTTCAGGAGGTGGAGGTGGACGACATCGTTTTGGGGGTGAGAGTTGGGATCGAAATTTGACTCCATTTCTACCATTGGTCATTGTTCTTCCTTCTTCTAGTGTAGGATTAATGGTTGCTGTCAATATTAGTTTTAATAAAAAATATTAAAGAGTAGTTGTAATTCAATATATATACGTAATAAAAATGACAATAGTTTCAAAAAAATGTTATTAAAGGAATATGTTTAATTAAGGCGATAAGAAGGGAAAGAGAGTTTTTTAAAATGGTAACCCATGTACTTTGTTCTGTTTTATTTTGTGTCTTTATGTTGTAAAAATTATTATTCGATTCATTAGCAAATGCTAAGTTTGTTAGTACTGTTTAATTTAACAAATACTCACTCTACAAAATAACATGAAATCGGACAACTGAGTTTCGACAAATTTCGTCTAAAAATATATATTCATCAGCAATTAATTACAGCAGCTTGTAGCTGAATTAATGAGTAGTCTGTCTATTAAAACAATGAAGTCTCTAAAAAAAATAGACAGAAAAATGCATGAGTTATATTTAATAAATAGTTTCAAATATTAAAAAGTGCGATTTTCCAAAAAATAAAAGGCTAATTACATAATTGCTCTATTTTTCTTTTTTAATTACAAATCATTAAAATTTTAAAACTCTTTTTGCTATATATACGCTTTACAATTCAACTATAAAAAGTAAAAACCTCTTTTTCTCTAACAAGCATAATGCCTAGTGGAGATGAAGTATATATTTAGCTTTTGTTTTCTTTGAGGTTACACAACTTAATCTTTTCCCTTTTTTTTATATTAATTATCTAATTATCAATTACTTAATTTTTAAAGTAACAAATATTATGTATGAAGTATTTATATATATATGAGTGTATTATTTAATATAAATATTATGAGTTTTATTTGAAGGAAATTTGTGAAAAAAATAAATATAAAATAAAATCACGTGAAATTAATTGTTAGCTTTAAGATTGAATATTTAGGGAATACTCTTTATTTGTATATTTTAAGTTTATAAACAAGATATTATATGCAATGTTGTCCTAATCGGCATATATAATTGACTTATTGTAAATAAAAAATACTAATTAGTTTTTCAACTATTTTTAAGAGGCAATAACGTTCATACAAACTTAATTTTTACAAAAATTATAAACACATAAAAAAATAGCATATATCAAGTTAGAAGTTTATAATAAATTTAAATTGATAAAATATTTTTAAATTTATAAATATTTCTTACTGTTATTATATATAAAATTGATATAATATCTACAAAAAGTTAATATTCAAATTAAAAATTATACAAATTTGATAAAAAAAATTTATCTTTTCAATCAATAAATAATATAAGAATTTAATGTATATCAAGTTATAACTTTGTATTAAGTTTAAATATTTGAAAAATAGATATAACTTCGTGTATAAAATTGTTTATACATATATAGGGTTTACAATAAGTTTATATAAATTTAATATTACAATTAAAACAACAAAAAAATTTGCTCGTATTAAATGTAAAAAAATAAAATTTTTAAAAAATCGATTTTTTTGTAATAAAAAAATAGAAACCAAAATAATATTTGAAGAAACAGGTGTGTTGATCAGGTCCAAATCCATTAAGGAAACATATTTGACACTTTAAAATAGCTGACTTTCCTATTTTATTACTTTAATTATTCTTATTCCTATTTTCCATACTTATTCCTATTTTCCACTTCAGCTAAATTTATTCATGTTTTACCAGCTCAGCTATAATATATATTTTTTTATATTCTGCTATTAGTGGAAATCAATCCTATCAAGTGACATTATAGGGAAATTTTTCAAGGATGACACTTAGAAAATAATAAATATGTAAATTGACCTTGACCCTTAGCGTGCCGCCCAAACCATTAACCCGCCTTAGCTTGACCTTACACAACATCACCCAAACCATCGACCCACTAAAATCCCTAAAAAAGCTCCAAACCCCATCATTTAACCGCAAATTGTCTAAATTAATATTAATTATTCTATAAATTAAAAATATATTTAATATATTTTAAATCAATGATTAATCATTTATCATATTTTTTTATTTTAGTACATCAAAAAATTACTAAATTAATTTAGAATAAATTATTATATATTGTATTAATAATTTAAAATAAGATACAATAGACAGAAAAAAAATACATAGTATTTATAATAAAAGTCAAATAACTTAAATAGTTGGTATTATAACAATTATTATATCACCCAAACCATCGACCCATCAAAGCCGAACCAAAAACCCTGAAAAAATCAAACCCATCACTTAACCGTAAACGGCAAAACCCTCTATACTCTTCTATGCTATGCTCTCTGCTTTTTTCCTCATTTCGCCGTTATTCTAGCTCCTCTCCACGCCACCTCCTCTCCTCCGTCGCCAACTCCGCCACGATGGCTGTTTCTCCTGCGAAAGACGAAGAGTACCTCAGAATAGTGATTCCGAAGCGAATTAAACTATTCGAATCTATTCAATCTAAACAACGCGCTCAGCTTGAATCTCTCTCTCATGAACCTATCAAGTAAGATAAAAATAAAAAACCCTAAATTATCTCTTAATAGCTCCATTTCCGATAACAATGCTCATTTGAGAATTCTACTTAAAATTTGTGAATGCAGAAAGTTTAATTTAACTGTCTACTGATTGAATTTGAAATGCGTAGATTTTAGTTAATGTTGAATAACGCGTCAAGTGATTTTGATTTTGTTTTATTTGTATTTATTTATTTTTATTTGGTAGGATTACGTTGCTGGATGAGAGGGTGAAGCAAGGGAAGAAATGGATGTCGACTCCGATGGACGTGGCGAGGGAGATTTCGATGAGTTTGGCTGCGACATCATTGATTGCAAAAGTTGATGGAGTTCTTTGGGACATGAATCGGCCCTTAGAAGGCGATTGTAGGCTCGAATTGTTTAATTTTGATACGGATGAAGGTCGCGACACATTTTGGCATTCTAGTGCCCACATTCTCGGCCAGGTTAATTGTGCATTATAGGAAAAATCAGTATTCTCTCATTTGCTACTTTATTGTATTGTTGTGTGATTGATTAATTAATTTAGTATTTGTAGAATCACATTCTAGGTAGCTTCTGCTCTTTTTTTAGAAAGAATTATTATTTTCTTATTAGATAGGTTTTGTATTTATTTGTTGTGATTGATTGATTCAGTATTCTGTATTATAGTCGCTGGAGATGGAGTATGGTTGTAAGCTTTGCATTGGACCATGTACCACGAGAGGGGAGGTAATAATGTTGATTGCGCCTTTCAGGTTTTATTACGAAATGCCTTTTGAAAAAGGCTTTTGTTTCAATTGTAAATGTTGCAAAATTGGTAATGTAGGGATTTTATTATGATGCGTTCTATGGTGATTTGGGCTTGAATGAAGATCACTTCAAAAAAATTCAAGCTGGAGCATTGAAAGCTGTTGCGGTATGATTGTTTTTATCAGGAACTCAATGTTTGAGGATATTATTTGTATATTTTTGTTTCTATTTCAATTTTTTATTCGCTTTTACCATGGTTAGGACCTAGAAGCTTGTCTAGTATTCTTGTAAAAGAAGTGTGGTGTTTCTTTTGGTGCCTTTTGTTGTTATTTGCTCACTTATTGAGACAGAGTTGAGGTCAGAGTAGGATTGTGTCAGTTGGAAAAGTAACCTCTCGATGTCTATCATTAAGAATAATTATTTGCAATCTTATAGGAAAAACAACCTTTTGAGCGTATTGAGGTATCAAGGGATCAAGCACTTGAAATGTTCTCAGACAACAATTTCAAGGTTAGTATCTGCTGGTGTTTTACTACAAACTAATCTCTATTTGATTTTTTTTGACTTCTATTTTGCACTTCATCTTTCATATTTCATTTTCTTCCTTTGTTTTTCTTAAATGGTGAAGTACAGGTTGAAATCATAAATGATCTGCCCGCAGACAAAACTATAACTGTATACAGATGTGGTCCATTGGTAGATTTGTGCCGAGGGCCTCACATACCAAATACGTCCTTTGCGAAAGCATTCGCGTGCTTGAAGGTTATATTATTAAGTGTATATTCTGCATTTCTGTAGCTTTGACTTGCTCAGCTATTGTAGTTATTGTGTCTAAATTGAGCTTTTGATGCAGGCTTCATCGGCTTATTGGAGAGGTAATAAAGAGCGTGAAAGTTTGCAGAGGGTTTATGGGATATCATTTACTGAACAAAAACGTTTGAAGGTGATTTTTCGAATATTCTACGAGGGATAATTTTCTTCTCTTGGTCATCTTAGCTCATTGATATCATCTTGTTATATGCTAAAAGTTTTTAAATATGATTTGAAATGCCTATAACTTGCTATTTTTCTTTGTGATTGATTGGAACATATTGTTATACTCTCTAATGGCATTGAGGCAGATAAAAAAACTACTAGACAGAGAATCTTGATTCGAGTTTTGTATATTGTAACTAGACCTGGAAATAGTGCTGTATATTTCTTCTTCTACTTTAAACAAAACGGATAGTTAACCATTTTCAGTTACGTTTTCAGTCTTTATCGAGTTATAATCAATATTCAATTCCAAAATTGAAATGAAATAAGATTAGTTATATGATCTGAATCAGAATTTTTGTGCTCGAAGCCTTACATCAGCCTTTGCTCCGCAGCATTCATGGCCAATGTGCCTTTTTGTAAGTTTTAATTTTTTACTGATTGTTGATTAGACAGTTAATAGGGTAGGAAAGTGAAAACTACAAAACTATTGTTCAAATAGTTTGTTAAATAACAAAAACATGTTGGTTTCTTTCAAGAAGTGTCACCTTTTTTCTTATAATACCCATGTATTTTATGATGAATGGACGTTAAATCAGCAATGTGTTTTGTGTAAACAGTAACAAATCATTTCATTTTTTAATATAGATACGTACTGTGTGGGGGACAGTCTCTTCTTTTGTTCGCCATTAAAACATACGATATCTTGAAATAAGCAAATTCAATAAAATGGGAGGGGTCACAGTTCTCTTCTTAACATTCATTTATTGTGCAGGAGTATCTTCAACATCTGGAAGAAGCTAAAAAGTATGATCACAGATTGTTGGGTACAAAACAGGAACTTTTCTTCTGTCATCCATTGAGGTACAAATAAAGGGTCAATAAGTTGACTTAGTGTGTGGAAGAACATTTTACATAATAGTTATTGTGACTTCTGTGGATCTTCAGCCCAGGGAGTTGGTTTTTCCTTCCACATGGGACAAGAATATACAACAAACTTCAGGAGTTTATAAGGGGCCAATATCGACAGAGAGGATACGAAGAGGTTTAAGTTGATACTTGCTTTGCAATGTGGTGTCATAGAATCTTTCCATGTGATTTTCACCCTTGATGAAATTTGACAGGTCAAATCTCCAAATATTTATAACATGAAACTTTGGGAGACATCTGGACATGCTGCAAATTACAAGGAGAATATGTTTTTGCTTGAGGTTAGGTCATTTATCAGAAGGAACATATGTTTTTTCTTTGGGCTGCATATTGTTTGTTAAGACTGAAGAATAAAATTTATTAGAGAAGTAGTGGCTTCATTGGAAGCATAGTTAATAGGCTTATAGATCCATAAATATGAATCATGAACTCATTTCTTGTCGTCACTTGTTGGTTTTGTTCAACTGCTTACTCAAAAAATTATCTTCAAATAAAAGATAAATTACATTAATAATCAAAGCTGATATAAACAACAATTTTGTGGGTTTTTATGCTATTGAATAAAATGTTGTATGACGATGGTTTTTCTGAATGCAGATAGAAAAACAAGAGTTTGGTCTGAAACCAATGAATTGCCCAGGGCACTGTTTGATGTTTCAGCATAGAGTTCGTTCATATAGAGGTTGGTTGGTTGTTTGTTTGCTTAATCTAAATTTTAGTGTTGACAAAAATCATTTCATTTTCATTATTCACAGTGATGCGATTCTTTAATGCAGTAAGGGCATGTGAAGAACGGGTTATGCTGTTCCTCTTTTTTTGTTGTTTTTTCTTTATCGGTCTTATGTTCACACCTTGCACTTGTTCTAGCTTGATGCTTTCTGAGAGAATATATTGCTAATATTAACTGAAGACTAAAGAGGTTTTTTATATTTCAGCGTTAGAAAACGACATCTAAATAGCTATAAGAATTGTAACGCTTGAAAACTTGGAACTTTTGTGACATCATTTTGATTGGACTTTGGAGATATCGTATTAGTTTGTCATGCATCTAAATCCTTATCCTAATTGTTTGTTTTCCTAGAACTTCCTCTTCGTATGGCTGATTTTGGTGCCTTGCATCGTAATGAGGCCAGTGGGGCGCTTACTGGTTTAACTCGTGTTCGAAGATTCCAACAGGTACTTTGTGTGGCCTTTTTCAGCCTCAGGATCTCAAGTACACTTCTGTTTTCTGTATACTTGCACTGTTGGTTTACTATAAGTTGACTTTGGATGTTAGTACATGGCTTCAAGTTCCACATTTTCTAAAGTTGACCCTTGCCTTCAAGTGTGTCTGGCTTTACAATGGATTTCATCTTCTTCTTTTGTTTTCCAATTCTTTGATATACTTTCTAAAAATTCTTTTTTTCTGTTCATATTTTCCTCTAATGTTTCTTTCTTTTCTACAGGATGATGCTCATATTTTTTGTAGGGAAGACCAGGTAATTTAAGTTGAAATGCTACCTAAACGAATTTTCGAATGTTGGTTTCTTGTGTGATGTCCCTAATATTTTATTGTTTATCATGTGTAGATTAAGGAAGAAGTGAGGGGTGTCCTAGACTTCATTGATTATGCCTATAATGTATTGGGATTCACTTATGAATTGAAGTTATCTACGGTATGACCTTTGTGTTCTCTTTTTTATAATTATCAATATCGCAATTCAGCTACTGATGATTAGTGTTGTTGACCTATAGCATGCAATGTGATATGCAATGCCTTGGAGAATCTAATGACTCTTAAGAGTGTGTAGCTTGCATGAAATTGTTCTATATTATATATACACTCACTTTATGTATACTTGAGGAGATTCTTGCGTCTATTTAATGAAAATATCTTTGATGGCCATGCAATTTTTTTATGTAGAGGCCAGAGAAATACCTGGGGAATGTGGAAACATGGGATAAAGCAGAGGCTGCTCTTACGGATGCATTAAATGAGTTTGGAAAGCCATGGCAGGTATACTATACTTCTTGCCTTATTGATATTGTAGTGGGATGCTGTTGCAAGCAGTTGACTTTAAAGAGATCTGGTGAATATGTAGAATTTACCCCCCTCAATCGGGAAGGGACTGAATGGTTAGATTGCTCAGTTGATTTGTTTTCCTATTAGGGATGCTGTTTCTTGATTTATTTTTGTATCTTGTTGATGTTGCTATTGTGTTTTTCAGCTTAATGAGGGTGATGGTGCCTTTTATGGACCAAAGATAGATATCAGTGTATCCGATGCATTGAATAGGAAATTCCAATGTGCCACATTACAGGTTTTTATGAAAAAATTCATAATGTTGTTAAATTTTCCAGCGATCTGTGGATTTTATTTTGAATTATGATCTAATGAATGTCTATGTTTGGTCACAGCTTGACTTCCAGCTTCCAGATCGTTTTCAGTTGGATTATTCGGCTGAGGATGAAGCTAAGAGGGAAAGACCTGTTATGATCCACAGAGCCATCCTTGGGTCAGTTGAGCGTATGTTTGCTATACTATTGGAGCATTACAAGGGGAAGTGGCCTTTTTGGCTTAGTCCGCGTCAGGCTATTGTCTGCCCTGTGTCTGAGAAATCGGAATCTTATGCCAAAGAGGTTAGTTGGCTGCATGCCATGTAATCCTCATTAGATTAACAAGCCATGTTTTGTGGGATATGTTCGTCATGCTTCTGCTTGAAAGCTGCCACTGTATGTCATGTTCCTTCTTGGTCTTTGACATCTTTCTGTGGACTTGCTCACTTCTTTGTACTATCAAATTTATTTTCAATCTTCATTTTGTGAGGCTTTGTGGCTAAAACTGAAATGTGTTATTCACGGTGTGTGTCATATTTATCATTTTGATATTCTTTTCCAAGTTCTGAAAGAGTCCTTAGTTTCGATGGTGAAAAAAAAAATATTTTCCTTTATGAATATATGCTTGAAGTATGCATAAGATATATAGTACTTGAAGTCAGTGTCATTATCTATCATGTGTTGATTTTTCACAGAGATATGTTGATTTTTCACTGAGGACCAACATAATTTGACGTCATCATCTTTTATTTTATGTACTCTATAGGTACAGAGTCAGATCCATGAAGCTGGTTATTATGTTGATGTGGATTTGACTGATAGAAAGATACAAAAAAAGGTACGGTGACGATTGCTTCATCTAAACTGCTGAATCCTATTATAGATATCTTTAATTTTGATAAGCCAATGATCTTAGGGAAACCTCCTCTAATCTCTATGGCTCGAGGGATAGTATTCAATCTTTGGCCACCCTCGTTAATCAAAGGGGTGGGCTGGGAATGTTTGTAAACTAATAAAAGAGAACCGTAAGTCTTTATGTTATCAAAGGCACAGCGTTATAGCCCGTACTAGCAAAATTATTCCTTTTTCATTTCCTTGGAGAAAAATGAAGTGCTGGAAGCTTAACATTCACGACAGAACCTAGTGGGTGGTTGTAACTTAGTGGAGGCAATTGGAGACTTGACGTTTCCAGAAATGGAGTCATGATGGAATGTTTGGCATAATTTGTTTACTGACATGGTGTTGATATATGTCACGCAGGTGCGGGAAGCTCAGTTGGCACAGTACAATTATATATTGGTCGTGGGGGAAGAGGAAGCCAAAACAGGCCAGGTGCCCTCCACATTCTAGACTTGGTTTTTCTTTAGTTTTATTCTTTTCCAAACTACAGCTAAGCAGGATTAAATCGTTTAATTAATCAATCAGTTAACAATTCAGGTAAGCGTTCGAGTTAGGGATAAGGGCGATCACTCCGTAATGAGCATGGGGGACCTTCTGAATCATTTCAAGAATGAAGTAGCAGCATTTCATTAGGGATAAGAAATGGTCTACTTCTATTTCACTGAAATTTAGAATTTTCCCCTAAGCTTTCAAAATTATTGAGAGATTTTGGATTTCTGAAAGAAAATTATGATTCGTCTGTTACTCCCACCCATTGATGTCTTTTTGTTTGGGCCAAACTTTTGACACAGATATTGAGATAGTTTCTCCATCTCGTTAGTGTAACTTCTGTTGTTTTTGCAGCATTGGCTAACGAACTTTGTACTTATTACACATATCTTATTTATTAACCTTCCTGCAATGTATGAAATTTGGATACCTCCACTGTTTAAGAAATTTATTTCATCCTCTTTTGTTCTGTTCTTTCTTGTAGAACTATCAACTCAATACCACATTTCTTCTTTTTGGCGAAACATTAAAAATTGACTAAGCAGTTTTATCCTTCCATTTTTTGCTTTCTTCTTTGTGAAGTTCACAAGGAATTGTCTTTTGATTTTCAGGCATCTCCATAGTGAAAAGTTAAGGCATATCAATCCTATTTTACATATTAATTAATTTTCTCTTTTAATTTCATCCTTATAAAAACAAAATTCCATTCATTAATCTCAACATATAATGATTAAATGAAAATGAAATTACATCAACTCAACCTGCCTTGTTCCAGACGACATGTCATCCGCCTTATCAAAATCCCCGCAAATCATTTCATCCCTCTCCAAACCCCATTATTGGTAGGCTTCAAGATACGCTGCATGCAATGCAAACAGCCTTTAAACATAACCCTAAAACATCGATTCAGACTGCAACTTAACACCTTACAACGTTAGCCCTCATTAATCTCATCCTGAAATACATATATTCAAACAACTACCTTCCTTATCTTAAATAAATACCATTAAATTTTGATCATAATCATTCCTAGTACCCATTATTGCCTCTGCTACTATTAATATTCAATTCCTGATGATGTTTATGATAATTTGACGCTGCACTAAGACTCTCTCCATCTTCATTTTCTCTATATTCTTCTTCTACTTCTTCCTTAGCCACCTTTTCCATTCCCATAATCTCCACAGGCCTTGCCATTGACAACAACGGAGCCTGTGACGCCCCACCGGTTTGCGGCTGAGGCACCACTGATGGAAGCTTGGAGAGAAGAGCTTCTAAGCTGCTCATAGATGGTGTTATTTTGAACGGAAGTTGATTGCTGTTAAAGGGGTCATAAAACTCTGATGGTGGTGCAGTGTTGCCGTGGTAATGCCACGTTTCAGGCGTGCCATTGTAAGGGAATCCTGAAGATGATGGATGTGGTAATAGTACTCCTGGAATGCTTTCTATGTAGCTGAATTTCTTTCTTAGTAGAACTACATAGCTTAGGTCTTCAATAACCTGCAGTTTTGCAGACTATGAGAAGAAATGGAAATGGGTTGTGAACTAAATGAAGAAAATATGGACATAGAGAGAACCTTGTGAACAGCTCCTAACTGGACTACACCTTCCCTAACTGCAATCAGAGCTATGGTCTGAAATGAAATAAGTTACCCTAATTAACTTAACTGTAAAAAGTATTTCCTTGATATAGTTATGGTTCGATTAGTTAGATTTGAAGGGTACTGCTGTATTTGTGTACCTTTATACCAGACTGGAACTGAGCTTCCCATGTCCTTGGATGCTGAAAAAGTGCATATGATATAAGACAAACTATTAAATGAAAATAAATAGCTTTATTAGTCATCTGTAATTTGATCAAGCAGCTAGAGATCTGCTTACTGAGTCAGCTGAGTTGTGCCATGAAGACAAGAAGTTGATTTCTTGATCATTTGGTTCTTTGTAAATCCACTTATGACTATGATCTGCAGCTGCTTTCCCTATCAACCTATTTGTTGAAAACTAATTAAAGATCTTATGCAGCAGAAACAATACTTTGTAGTAATAACATACGATCTTCTGAAATAAAATCACATCAAGCTTTTTTTGTTTGACTTTGGAACCTTACCCTTCTCCATAGTTGTAAATTTCATGGGACATCTTGAAGAAAAGCTCAGGTTGTAGCCCTTGAAAGTGCTGAAATTCACAGTTACTGTACATTGATGAGCTCGGACAATCAGTGCCAGACTTCAGCTCAGCTGTTGAAGCAGCAAAGTTGCAGAAACCATCCTCCCAAACCAGTATCCTGATCATCAAGAACCATACATAAAAAGAAACAAATCATAAGGCACGTGTTACATATATTCACACTTCAAAACATGTATATTTTATAGTATCTAACTAGCAAAAATAGGTATAAACCAGTTCCTTCTGTTTCCTCTAGACCTGTCATAAGCAACTTGGCCATCCCATCTGCACAAAAAGAGAAACAAACACATCACCATGCCCTCATGAATAAACTCCACGAAAATGAAGCGTCCATGTTAGTTTGAGGTAACTATATATGTGAATGTGAGGCTTACTTGGGAGGAGGGTAGTTCCTAGGTAAGATCCTCCAAAACACAGCATAAACCCATTGGGAGTTGTCATGAATGCACAAACTTCTGAGTGTGTGTTGAAGAAGATGAGTTACAGCTAAAGGGCTTGGATGTTCTTCCATCATACCTTTCTCAGAATGATAGATTTGTATGATCACTTCTCTCTCCCTCTCTCTCTCTCTGTGTCTCCACTTTACCTTCCTAATCTATCCTTACAGGCAAACTCCATTATACCAATCCTCTTTATATAAGCTCTCAACTTTGGGGATTATCCTATTTGGAAACTATGATTTGGCTTGTCTTGATTTGTAAATTATAACTAATTAATATTTCAGTTTCTTCTTCTTTATTCATTCCGTTCTATAATAGATGTCGTTATAGAAAAATTGTTTTCGTTTTTTACTACCAATACAATATTTATTAATTGTTTTCAATACACCCTTAGATTTCAATTTGAGATTAGATTTCAATTTGAGAATAATTCTATTGATGAAACCTAAAGTAATATCACAACTTTAGAGGAGTAGAGTGAATAAAACAAGAGAGTTGGTCTAGCCAAAATGATTTAATGCCACAATGAGCTAAAGTTCAGAAAGTGGAACCTCCATTTACAGCTACAATCTTGTATTTTTTGGGACATAGCCGTATCAATCTCAATTATGAAGTGTGAAAAATCAGAAAAACTGAACCTTTTCTTTATTTTTTTTACTCACAAACCATAATTCATCATGATGATTGTACTTAGAAGTCTTTTTTTGTTTGAAAATTTTAAGAAAGAGACTAACTTAGCTTACGAATTAAGGATAGAGAGTCTTAAAGAGACTTGAAAGCAGCGGACAGAGTCCGTATGACTCTCCTAGCGCCGTTACAGAGTAAGGAATCAAATCTCGCATTTTTTTACCCATTTAGTGGTACCTTTCTCTCTTCAAACCACAATGTTTCTTCATTTTCTTACCATTCTGACAACACCAAAGGTAATACCACTCGTTTCAGCCCCACATATACTTCCTTTCTTATCAACCCAATTCCTTTTCCTTTATAAGGTCAAGTTTAGACAACAATGGCATCTTTTCAAATATCGGTTACATTGGCATCCTTAGAAGTGGTCGTGTATCATTGAGAACTCACCATAATAAGCAACCGAGTAATCGTCGATATATGAAGGCAACACAACTGACGTACGTGCATTCTCAAGTTCCCTATAACATCCGCCTCAATTAATGTGGTGCATGCAATTTGAGAGGTAATAAAAGCTCCATTCTCATTAAAGAAGATGCATAAAATAATGGTGGGGATCGATCATACACGGAAAACTCGAGAATGCATGTACACCGTCCACACAGTACCTGAGCTCTTGCCCTACGCTAGAACTATAATGAAAACTAATCTCCGCGTATTGAATTTATCCTGCAAAAAAGAACAAAAACCAGAAAGGCCGTCGTGGATCGCTCGACGTGGCTCCTACTAGCAGGCAGTGCAACTTTCCAGAGCAAGTATATCACTTAAAACATCAATATGACACCAAGAACTAGAAACTAGTGGCTTTCGTGTCGTCACAGTGCCTAAGTAACTGAGATTGTACTCGTAGTTTGATCAAGCATGAATCGTTTGTCGATGACTTGGTCGAATGAATTTGTTTATGTTGTTGCAATGTCTTATGCCTTGGTGGTGCTGGCACATATGAGGTCTCTGACATCGTCGAAATTTTTCTGTAGAAATTGTCATAATTTTACAGATTCCATTATTAATCAGAGCATGTTGCTGCCTTGGTAGGGGTCTGCTCATTCTGGTGAATCATCAGAGATTAATAAATGAACACATCACACATATTTTTGAGGTCGGTTCTGAAACGAATGGACCCGCCTTGGAAGAAGCTAGTGCACAGAACAATGCTTGATTCTTTGTTGACTCGTCATCTGTCATCTCTATCATCGACATTTTTGGTGCAACTTGTGATGCCCCTGTGAATGTTAAGAAAGGTGAAGATGATGGAATGTAGACAAGAAAGGCATATAGAGGGTAAAAGTAAGTCTGACACCTCAACGTTACCTAAAATCTTGAAATAATGTATCTCCGATCCTTATAAATCATTCATATATCCCACAATTTATTGATCTGGGATTCACAATTGTATCTTAACAAATAAATGTTGCAGGTTTACTGCTGGATGTATCTGAGTGAGTTAGAGGAAGATGCATGATGACTAAATGGAGCTTTCATTTGCTCTCTCTGACATGAAGAAAGTTTGAGAGCAGATCTTACACATGACCTTTGCTTTTTGACCGTCTGATAACAGAAAAACTGGTACTTCCAATTTCAAGTTAATCACAA
>CANYCX010023753.1:0-12079 GCA_948193385.1 Breynia disticha f. nivosa
TGAGAACATATACAATGCATATTAACCTGCCAAATCGCATGCTTAAACCACCAATAATTACTTTACATATTAGTCCAAAGAGTGGTTATATTACAACTTTAATGTGTGTATGTATTATCAATTTTGTGTAATTATTTCTTGGTTATGCAAATTGTATTAATATTCTAGTAATCCTGAATTTGACATGAGTTCCACAATGAAAGAGCTGCTGATATTATTCGTTTGTTTATGGAGTATTTTTCAAGGTGAGGCCATAGTTGAAAGCTATTTTCATAATAATTTGGAGCTTGAAAAACATGCAGCCCTCAATAAAACTTCCTTCAAAACCTTTCAGGTAATTGCTACTTTCAATTCGTTAGAGAACAAAAAAGCATTTCAATTTATCTATTCGCAATCTATTAATTTATTTTCATGAAGATCAAGGGAGGAGTTGTTGATTGCATAGACATTAACAATCAGCCATCATTAGATCATCCTCTTCTCAAGAATCATAAAGTTCAGGTAGTTTTTTATCTATGAAGATTTATGAATAGTAATGAGCCACTATTCCCCTTCTTCTGATATTTTTTGGTTGTTTTATGCGTATAGATGGAACCAACATCATTTCCAACTGGAATGGCTGGAGTATTTACCAGAAATGCACCATCTATATTACCAAAACCTGGAGAAGATTCATGTCCACCAGGAACAATTCCAATAATCAGAACTACAAAAAAAAGTTTAGCTATGAAGAAAGCTTTTTCGAACTATATCACTAATGAGTATGATCCCAGAAGTCATGTAGGTTCTTTTATCATATCATGTAGGATGCTTATAGCTTCTTTTTAATTATCTGTAACACAAGTTGGTACCATTAATTGAATTTTCAGGTGGTTTTTGTGAGATCGAAATTTCCCCAGCTTCCAATTTTTAAAGGGATTTATGGATCTCCATCAGTATTCAAATTACCTCTAGGACATAACCAAGCAACCTTCGCAAACGTTGCGGTTCATTCTAAAAATCACGTTCTTGCCGCCGGATGGATGGTAACTGTATAATCATGTATTACTTCAGTTTTAAAATTATATCAGCAGTAATATATATAAATGGTGATGGAATTTGCAGGTGTCGCCATTGATAAATGGTGATAGTCTTCCTCGAATATTTATATATCAAAAAGTATGGTCTTTTCATTTACTCATTATTGATTTATGTATGTGCTTATCTCATGTGATTGTGAATTCAAAAATGAGAAATGGGTTTGGTTGATACAGACAAGTGATTCTCCAGATGGCTGCTACAACATGGAATGCAAAGATTTTATGCAAGTGCATCTTCAAATTGGTATTGGCTTTCCGCTAAGTCCTGTTACAGAGGACGGTAAAGACTATTCAATTGACATCAAATTTTCCATCTTCCAGGTAATTTTACGATTTATTATCATGATTCGTATTTCATACAATTGGCTGTTTAACGTTTTGGAATATTGTGATGTAAACAGGATAAAAAAACTGGGAATTGGTGGTTGACAGTGTCGGAGCAAGATATAAAAATAGGATATTGGCCAAAAGAAGTGGTGGGTGAGCTTCAGGATGGATCATCTGGAATGATATGGGGAGGTATAGCTTTTAGATCAGGAAGTATTGGTCCGATTCCCCCAATGGGTAGTGGTAATAAACCAGATGGGTCTCATAGCGTCACAAGTCACGTTGCCTATTTCCGACAAATTCATTATATTGATCAAAATTTCGCTGCTCAAGTTCCTGATGATGAAGGACTGATACAGGTTAATGACAAGCCAGATTGCTACGGCTTAGACTACCCACAATATCATGAGGATCCACTTGTGGGTTTTTATTTCAATTATGGAGGACCTGGAGGCTTTTGTGATTCTTGACTCACACACACCGTTAGCAAATCTAAGCTTGTACTGAAAGTGTACCAAGATTTTGAATTTATCAACTTTGAAAGATGAAATGCAAAATAATATATTCGAACATGGTATCTCTCACTTGAATGAGTTTGTTAAAGTGTATAATCTAAACTATGATACTTTAAGTAATCAAGATATTTTGTGTAACGAAACATCTCGAATTTATGTTTAAAACCACTCTTTAGTCTATCAAATCTTTTAATTTTTAAGAATTATCATTCTCAAGCCTATTCCTAGCCCTTGTCAGTTTAAGAAAGTTTTTAACTTTCTTTTATAAGAACTTTCTTGATAAACCTCATATATTTATCAAGTTAGATTGTTATTCTATGTGGATAGACTCTCCCACTTGGGTAATCACTTTAAAGGAATAAATAACATTTTTGTAGATATTTATATGTAGCAGTTATCAACCAACTAATAATATTATGCTCGGGAATCATATAAGCTTCTAAGCTTTTATACACAACACTAGTTTTTAAGTATCAAATGTAGATGTCAAAAGATATCGATCCATTGATCTATAAAATTTGATACTAATATAATTCTTTGTAATCTCATGTATCATTTATCACACAAAGTATAATAATGTTGACAATGAAATCCTCTTATTCCACTTCACATAAATTCAAATTATGTCAAGCACATAGTAATTTCCTTAAATTTTGTCTCTCAAAACCAAGTTATTAAAAGCTCGTAGCTTCTAGTCATGCATCTAAAAACTATTTTCCAACATATGTTATTAATACTGCTCAAACTTAACATACATTAAGCTTATCTCAATATTAATATGCTTTAGAAGTAGTACATAGTAAATAATTATTACACAAACAAATATTACTATAGAATTTATTACTCTCGAAATAAGAAATTTTGAAACATGATACGTGGTTTACTATTTATTCATTAAATCCTAATGTATTGGTTGATTAAAAAAGAGCTCGACACATAATATGGTAGAATCACAATTTTATTTGGGCAAATACATTTACTATATCAGAGTTTAACTATTAAAGAGTAAATATCTAATGATTCATTTACAGTTCTAGTTACTAAGTAACTATATATAACTTGGACAACTTATGTTCATATGTGATAATTAAAATTAAAAAAATTTTATTTATCTAAAAATGCAGAATTTTTAATAAATTATACTAAACAATTTACTCAAACAAATAATATTTAAACTAATTAAATATTACCAATGAACATAGAATCAAAATTAATATCCAACAAATAATATTATCGACTTATTTCATGTTAAGTTTTTCCAATTCCTAATAAATGGTATTGTCAATTTATAATATAATAAGTTGTAACATTCACAAAGGTATATATGCACACACAATAAACTTTGCAATAGAATTTCAAAATTAATGTATAATCTTTGTCAAAAATTCTATATAACACAATGATCATACTAATCAAGACTTTAATTAATACTACATTAATTATCATAAGTAATTCTCATTACTTAAACCCTCTTGATCTGCTAATTTTTTTATCTCAATAGCATACAAAATATTCACATACCCATAAAATTTTATATTAACTCAACAACTTTACCCACTATGTAACTAATCAAGACTAACTCTATTAGTATAAGAAATTCTTATTACTTAAAATTCAGTCAACTCATTAAAACAAATTTAATGGTTTTCGACAAAGCATCAATCCTTTGACTAATTATACAACAACATTTAAGTTTCACAAACCTATGTCATAACTAAATCACGTCATGATTCTTGCTATGTTGATCACGAAGATCATACAATGATTCATTAATATGTAATTTATTGGATCACATCTAATTATATAATATTATATTTTTACTCATTTCTTGTGTTTGTTCAAACCAAATTTCATAAAATATTCTTACGGAGAAATACATTTGACCATTTCCAACATTACCTAATCATACCTTTAATTAAGAAATGAAACTTCTTTTTAAATTAGTTTTTAAATTTCATTATCGATTTTATTAAAACGTATTATAACTTTAACAATGTCATCTGTGATGAAAAAGAAAATATTTCTTAATTTTAGGTTCTCTTCAAGAGAATCCCAAATTCAACAAGTATCAGACCTCTTTCGCAGACGTTAAATGATTAACATTATCTAAAACACATATAGAATAACATTACTATGTAAATAAATTACATAATAATTTTTAATAAATATTACAAAAACACTGTAATTTTACTAAAATTTATTGACAGATTAATACACTTATAATAATTAGAATACACAATTTTAATTAATTAATACTAATGTCAATATATAAATAAATTATATAATAAATTTTTAATATGTGTTACGAACAGTAATTGTCTTAAAATTTTATTTGAAAAATTAGAACATTTAAAATAATTAAAATAATAAATTTCTACCAATTTTAAATGTGATAAATACTTTTGAAATTCAACAATTTACAAAAAAATATACTAAAAATTTTAGAATATCGTTAATATTTAAAAGTTAGGAAATTTGTTCACAGAAAACCGCCATATGCTCTACTACATGTCAATAAGAGTGATAATGAATAATGAATGACGTGTGTGGTTCTTATCCAGTCACACTCTGTCACGTGTGACACGAGACAGAATCTGATTGGACGAGCACCATTCATGAGTTGGTCAGTCATACGGGTTAGACAGCGAGTTGGCTCGGTTCGCAGGTCAGGTCAGGTCAGGTCGGGGCGAGTCAAATGGTATGTCGCTTGAATTGAAACGACATATCGTTTCGCTCTAAAACAGAGCACTCTGTTGTTCAGACCAAACGACGTTTCATTTCGAAGCAGATGACAGGCACGTTGCATCTTTTTTTCCAAAAACAACTCCCACTTGCAAGAATAGTGGAGGGTGGCGCATGGACGTCTCAGCATTTTTTGACAAAGAAAAATTCCTGACTGTTTTCAGTCTACTGAGTTCAATGATATGGTGAGATTTTTTTAATTCAAAACTTTTATTTTCAAAATTGTACTGATCTAGGAATTTTGGTCTGATTTTATTGACAATTATATACAATAAAATTCACGATTTCACAATATCAGTACCCTCAACATTTTAGAAAATTAATTCTACAATTCTAAGAGCATTTGACACTAATACCAATTAAATAAATATATCACATACATCAAACATTAAATAAATAAAACGGTTCAAACTACTAACCTTGAATTTTCTTTAACACAGCGAAAGAATATCGTAACCACGTCGGGAGTACAGTCGTATTTATAAATGCTGCACGTCGAGATTCGAGCGGTGTTTCGCCCCCCAAACTACTCAGTACTTCTTACCGGTCATCCTAAACTAGGAGAGATAATTTTAGAATTCTCATTTTAAAAATTTTATGTAGAAATCTGTTGTAAAGTATGTTGAAAATGTGAAGTGGGAGACTTCTTTTATAGATGTTAGGTGTTACTTTGTAAATAGATATCTTTTCACTCAAAATAGTATTTTAGTCCTAAAACAAAAAATGATTCTAGTTTAATCCTTCTATCAAATAAATTATAATTAAATCACTTAATTATATTTATTCGATAAATCCAACATCATATGTAGAATAAATTATTCTTTCAAATCAGATATGAAAAGTATTTAAAAAAATACAAGGCAATGTTTGAAGTCAAAACAGTACTAAAAGGAAAGTCTGAAGTGAGATGCATATTAATCTACCAAGTCAATTGCTCGCTCCACCAATAATTACTTTACATATTAGTCGTGATTAGATTAGAACTTTAATGTGTGTATATATTATGAATTTTGTGTAATTATTTTTTGGTTGTGCAAATTGTGCTAATTTTCTAGTCATCCTAAATTTGACATGAATTCCATAATGAAAGAGCTGCTGATATTATTATTCGTTTGTTTATGGAGTAATTTCAAGGTGAGGCCATAGTTAAAAGCTATTTTCATGATAATTTGGAGCTTGAAAAACATGCATTCCTTAATAAAACTTCCTTCAAAACCTTTCAGGTAATTGCTACTTTCAATTTGTTATAGAACAAAAAAAATTTCAATTTATCATATTCTCAATCTATTAATTCATTTTCACGAAGCTCAAGGGAGGAGTTGTTGATTTGCATAGACATTAACAAGCAGTCATCATTGTATCATCCTCTTCTTAAGAATCATCAAGTTCAGGTATTTTTTTTCATGAAGATTTATGAATCATAATGAGCCACTATTCCCCTTTTCTAATGATTTTTTTTGGTTGTTTTATGTGTACAGATGGAACCAACATCATTTCCAACTGGAATGGCTGGAGTATTTACCAGGAATGCACCATCTATGTTACCAAAACCTGAAGAAGATTCATGTCCACGAGGAACAGTTCCAATAATCAAAACTACAAAGAAAAGTTTAGCTATGGAAAAAGCTTTTGCCAACTATATCACTAATAATGATGGTCCCTGAAATCATGTAGCTAGGTTCTTTTATCAGTATCATGTAGGATGTTTCTAGCTTCTTTTTTATTATCTTTAACACAAGTTGGTACCATTAATTGAATTTTCAGGTGGTTATTGTGAGATCGAGAGTTCACCAGCTTCCAGTTTACAGAGGGCTTTACGGATCACCATCAGCATTCAACGTAACTCTAGCACATAAGCAAGCACCGTTGGGGTTCATTATAACGGTCACCTGCTTGCCGCCTGATGGATGATAACTGTATAATCATGTATTACTTCAATTTTAAAATTATATCAAAAGTAATATATATAAATGGTGATGGAATTTGCAGGTGTCGCCATTGATCAATGGTGATAGTCTTCCTCGAATATTTATATGTCAAAGAGTATGGTCTTTTGGTTTACTCATTATTGATTTATGTATATATTTATCTCATCTGATGAAGAATTTAAAAATGAGAGATGGGTTTGGTTGATACAAACAGGTGGTTCTCCATATGGCTGCTACAACATGGAATGCAAAGATTCTATGCAAGTGCATCTTCAAATTGGTATCGGCTTTCAGCTAAGTCCTGTTATGGAGGACGGTATAGACCATTCAATCGATATCAAATTTTCCATCTTCGAGGTAATTTTACGATTTTATTATCATGATTCGTATTTCGTACAATTGAATGCTTAACGTTTTGAAATACTATGATATAAACAGGATCAAAAAACTGGGAATTGGCGGTTGACAGTGTCGGAACAAGATGTAAAAATAGTATATTGGCCGAAAGAAGTGGGGGGTGAGCTTCAACATGGATCAGCTGGAATGATACGGGGAGGTATAGCTTTCAGAGCAGGAGACCTTGGTCCGAGTCCCCCAATGGGAAGTGGGAATAAACCAGATGGGGTCTCGTAGCATAACAAGTCATGTTGCCTATTTCCGACAGATTCATCATATTGATTTTAATTACACTGCTCAAGTTCCTGATGACGACAGACTGATACAGGTCGTCGACTCCTCAGGTTGCTACGGCTTAGACTACCCACAATATCATAAGGATCCACTTAAGGGTTTTTATTTCAATCATGAAGGATATGGAGGCAGTTGTACCGGATCTTGACGAGCCATAGACACAGTTAGCAAATTAACATTTGTACTCATAGTGTATCAATTTTATCTCAATAAAGGAAATGAGAAATTAGAAGTCTTACACAGTGCAGTGAAGTCAAGAATGCTCAATGTAATCAAAATGGATTCAAGATTAGATAAAAGGAAATTATCGAGAAAGCACATACAAAGGACTAACTCACATCACAATATATGGGGATGAAGAGAGACGAAACTTACATAACTAACAACCCTTTTGCTCATAGAAGATCATTGCTGGATTAACAAGAAAAATTACACGCTAAACTACACTTGGAGTGAGAAGAGCGGCTTCCAACTACATACGGTCAACCCTACCATCGTCATCATTGATTCCGTCTCCAGCGTGCCTGTGACCAAATTCGACGTATGACATAATGTCAGTTCAGAAACGAAATTCCATCAAATGCACAAGGTCAGTATAAAATTAGTACTATATGGCTCGAGATACAAGAATCGAATTCACAAATGTGATGCCAGTTCAAGATAAACGAATTATGTTAAATGACTATCCTAAACTGCAGTATGAGATCAATTCAAAATGCAGAACATATACCTCCCTGCTTCTGGCTTACAAAAAGAACCCAAATTACATCCATCAAGATGGATTGATGTCATTGTCATAGATGAATGGAATGAGTAAACAGTGTAAAGTAACCACCTAATGCAGACTATCAAACTCTACCATCAAAGCAAGCATTTCCTTCTCACACCCCCAATTTTATACTAGGCAATCATTTTCAAACTATTGTGTACCAAGAAGATTCAATTTTTCCTTGTACATAATGAATACACCAGTCTTTGTATACACGAGAAACTAACCGCCATGATGTTGATAAATTTCTAGTTTTCCTGTCCAATTGAAGGTTTTCCAAGGCCTCTGGAAGTTCGTCACTGTCGTATCTCCAATTGTATTCGTCTTTCCTGTATCCAGACATAGACAACCCTGCTCTCCTATCTAAGATGATAAACAGCAACAGCTTATCAGATGCAATAGGTAAGAAGCAAGTAGGTTTTAGAACACATCAAAAGTACATAAATAACTCACCAGATGCTTGAGAAGTAGCTGGTCTGGCATTACAATGGCCAATAACAAAAACAAAAGGTATAAGAGAGACGTCAGAGAAATGGATAAAAGAATTATTTTCGGAAAAGATGATGATGATAATGATGATGATGATGATGAAAAACCTTAACTGAGGTAAGCCACCAGCAACAGATGATGATGATGGTCTCCTAGGATTCCTAGATTCTAAACTTCCCATGGAGTCAATTTCTGAAACTCTCCTTCCAGTAACCCTTCCTTGAGATAAATTCTGCCAAAACATGATTTTTAGCGAAGCTAAATTCTTAGTTTACATAGAAGCAAAGATAAATTATTTCGGACTGAGATTTTCAATAAAGGAAAAAAATAACAATAAAATACTCAAAGCAAAAGAAAAAACATCCTAGCAATTTAGCATCCATAATTTTCATGAAATCCATAATCAATTTAAATTTTTCTTCACAAACCATAATTTGTGCAATCAGCTCAGCAATAAGAGGTGTGCAAGCCAAAAAAATGAAATTTCTATTCTCATTTTAGATCAACAAACAATATCCTCTAAATGGAGTAAGAACTCGTGCAATTTCAGCATGTCCAAAAGTTTCTCCAACTGCACGAATGTGTCTTGAGAGTTGATTTCACAAACTAGAATATAGCAAAGACATCAACTACAATTGATAATTATATAAGAGGTCTGTTACCAAATGTAACAAGATATCAAAAGATACTGCATTGTCTGAGCAAGTAATTCAGTGCAATGCATATTATTTGCTTTAATCCAGTGGGCAATATAATTAAACCCTTAAAAATACCTCAAATTTCAAGAATCCTTCAAGGACATCCAAAACCAAAGGACCACTATCTCCATTTCTGTTGAGATCGTATCCGTTCTTGTTGCTAAACTCTTTGAGCTCTGCTTTCCAAGAATCTTTTGGCTAAAATTAAATAAATAAAAAGTAGTTAAATATATTATATCAATAACAATAACAAGTAACATAAGCTAAAAGTACTATTTTTTCTACACTGAAAATTACTTGATTACCAAATTGCACTCAGGTTGATAAACTTTTAGTGTATGATTAAGCTGCGCCCAGTCCAAATATTCACATATCAGTGCAGTAAGCAACCTTCCTGCGATAATACAAGACCAAGAATAAGCATCTCACCATGCCAAAAAAGAGCAGCTTAGAATTTCTCACATTCAAGATATGCAATTTGAATTTGACAAGCATCAGATGCATATCAAAACCATGGATAAGACAGTCGACCCAATATCTCCACATAAAGTTTACCAAAAGAAAGAAAAACAATAGAGAGCTTCATCGAGATAAATATTAGTATCAAGAAAATTCGGATGTGTTGCACTATAGTAACTGCCATATTGCCAGTAAAAACAATAGCACGACTGCATAGCAAAGCTGACACAAACTTGTTCAATTAATTAATTCATACAAGAAACAAATAAGTCCATAATTTTCAAACTCCTAAGCTAATGTGGCATGTGGGTGAGCGTCAAATTGTAGGACTAACCTGAAGGTGAAGCATGAAGCTGTCTCGCGCGCTCGTTGCAGCTACCCAACAATGCCGGTGGCAAGCCCTCGTCTTTCTCAATTACCCTATCTTCTTCTTCTATTGCCTCAAAAACGCTTGCTCTAAGTTCAGCCTAACAGTGAGCCAAGTTATAATAAACAAAAATAACAGACAAATGAGTTCAAACAGTAAACCACCCAACAAATCCAAGACAAACTTTGAAGAGCAAAAAAAAAACTCCAATGACTCCATAAATGGAAAGTAGAGAAACTTCTTAGTCCTCACTGTTAAAACAATGAGCTTCAAACAATTAAACTACAAAGCTTCAATCTTGCAAACAAACCACATTTCTAACAACTTCACCAACATAAACCTTTCCAAAACAACATTGCATACACAAAAATAGATCCAAAACCTCCAAAAGGTTTATCAAATTTCACCATTTACAACCAAGATCAGGGAAAAGAAAGCATCTTCACAGTTACAACAATAGTGGGTAAATTCTAGAGTATACAAACCCGGATCTTGGCAAGCACACCCTTTTTTTCTAGGGTTCGAGTAACAAGGGTTTTCAAGTCCATCATTTCTCTTGTATAATCATCCATTTTACAGCACTTCTCACTCTCCCTACCTCTCTCTCTCAGTCACTAGTGAAATTTTGCTCTTAAAAGAATTTGATTATTGTAGGAAAAGGAGAAATGAAAAAAGGAGAAGCTGGTGGAATAATGAAGTGTGTTTCGATTGTTTTGGTAAATGTAGGGTCTGCTTGGAGGGTGTAGAGTTGATCTTAACCGTCCATTTCCATCATCGATTTGATATGTGGGGTCGTAGTACTACCTTTCTGTTGGTGGTGAAGGTGAACAGCAGAACAAGGAAATGAAATCTATTTCGTAATAATTATTTTCTTTAAAAATGGAAATCTATTACACCGTGGAAATAAAATGTATTTCGTAATATTTTTTTCTTTGGAAATAGCCAAATAGGTATATACATCCAACTTTTAGATAATTTTTAATAATATTAATAAGAGTTTAATTTAAAATAATAAATATTTAATTATTTAAATATATTTAATAAAAAAATTATTTAATTTAATCAATTAAGTTAAAAATATTTAATTTTTTAATTTAAAATATTCAATAACTAATTCATTGATATTTTTTATTTAAAATATATGTTAGTAATTAAATTTTTTATAATCAGATTTATCTAAATATTAAATAAATTTTATGATTTTATTTTATCATATTTTTTTTACATATTTTATTAGTAATTATAAATTATAATTATAAAATATAAATTAGTAATTTTTTTATTATTATCATTAATAAAAATTCTTCTACTACTAGAATATGGTTTATAATTTTAGTATTTTTAAAATTTCAAAAGAAAAAATCTAATACACATGTAAGTTCTATTTTTTTTTTAATTTGTGCATTCACGAAACGGATATTCTCAACTTTTTTATCTAATATTGATGAAGCTAAACAAATGGGAAACACAACTTTTTGCTCGCAATTCCCCACAGAGTAACCAATTGTTGCTGCTTAAATTTAGCAACAATTTTTTCACATTTCACAAAAAACAGATACAAACCTAAAAAAAGAAAATAGTGGAGAACTCTCTCCTATTTGTACTATGATGCTGAAGTTAGAATTACAAGTGGTTAAATATAGCTTATTTGGAAGTGAGTGTGTTATTTATAAGCTGAGAATATGAATGATAATGAGAGATAATATGTTTTTTGATATTTAAAGTTCAAGCATTACCGAAAATTTCCTTCTATCTCTTGAGATATTTGAAGAGGATTCTTGATAAATAAATAATTAAATATGAAAATATTTTTGTAAATTAAGGTGAATGAATGTAATAGATTTGAGAGACGATTTAGCCCAAATCACATTAGTAATAATAAATTTGTAGTTGTTTAAGCCCAAAAAATTGTTGAGATTAGCGGGCCAAATGGGAGCACGGCCCATGATTCTTTTGTACAGGAAAGTGACAAATGAAGAAACAATCTATTGGCAAGGAATGGGGAATATTCAATCA
>CANYCX010023769.1:0-10251 GCA_948193385.1 Breynia disticha f. nivosa
CAAAATCAAGTTCTCCAATGGATTCTAAAGCTTCCAACACCAAGAATTTGACATACAAGAGATGATTTAGAGTTTGAGAGGAATTTTGAAAGAAAAGAAGAAGAGGAATCGTGGGAGAAGAGGAGGAAAGAAGAAAGGAAATAGGAAAGGAGTGAAATGAGGAGGTTTGGTCGGGTGAGTGGGCTGGAGTGATAAGGTGGAAATATTTTTTTAGTCGCCTTGGGTCCATTTTGCTTCGTAATTTATTTTAGTTCCACCTAGACTAAATTCCAAATTTCAAAATTTTCGAAATTCGTACTCTTCTTATATTTTTCTTAATCTCCCTTTTTAATATTTCAATTTATTCCTCTCCAAATATTTATTAATTCAAATCGCGAAAAATTTCCTGGTATTTTCTTCGTATATTATTTTAATATTTAATTAAATACGATATTTTTACGAAATTTTGGGGCGTTACAATAACAAGCAACTACCTAATTGAAACTAAAACCACTTCGAAAGAGCACAAAAACAACTCTGTAAAAAAGATTAAAATCAATCCAAAAATATTAAAGAACAAATAAAAAACGAAAATATATCATTGACGATGAAGATAGAGCTCCAGAAGTTTTATCTTTCAATCTATATATTAATATAAAGTAGAATACACTGCAATTAATACATGTTGATGTGTAATTTTGTGGAATTTTTGAAATAAAAATTAAAAAGTATATACATTTAAGGCATCAAATGTAGATTTGTATTTAAGGTACTAAATATTACAACTAACATTTCTTCTTGATCTTTACCTTAATAATTTTGTTTACTTTAACGTTACAACCTTATTTAGTAAGAATTTTGAATTCTTCTAAATTAAATATTTTTATTAAAAAAAATTATTAAACTCTCTAAAAATAAAAAATTGTTAACAAATTATTTGAGGAATATCTTAATTAGTAAAAATCTTTCTTATAAATTAATTTATTTAATTAAAATATTTGTATACTTTTATATTTTAAATATTTTTATTAAAATTATCTTTTTTTACATAAAATAACTTGCAAAAGAATATATTATAATTTAAATTAATAATACAATTATAATATAAAGAATCCTACAGCATTGCGCAGACATTATGACTAGTTTCTTCAGTTTGAGAAACTCTCTAAGAGTTAATCCAAAACTTTTTAATATTCTTTTTTTTTTACCATTTGTTAATTTTGAAAAAAAAATGATTGAGAGCAAATACAAGAAGAAATAAGAAGAAGACTATCAATTTTAACCTAAAAAGAACAAAAGAAAGAATTATGTTGTGTGTTTGGATTAGGATTTGGAAAGAATAGTTGTAAGATAAATCTGCTAGAAAGAAGAAATCCAAATATTTAAAATATATTTCATTATCTCTTTAATTGTAAACTTTCCAAAAATAACCTCTACAACTATTTAAAAAGTAAATTGGGTATAATTATAAAAGTCAAACTCTAAATAAACATTTTTACAAAACAAACTTATAACATGTGCATTTATATAAAACAAAATTAATTAAAGGTATTTTTAAAATATGTAAATTAAAAAGAGTATCACACATTATTAATACTAAAATGCTAGGCTGAGATAGTTAAACGTGTTGGGACTGAATAAGGCAATATTTAGTTCAAAAGTTCGCAAACATGCTTGTTTAACATTTCTGAATAGAATCGATTACATATTTGATTTTTTTATATTAATATGTAATTTTTATATTTCATATATATATATATAATTTATTTTAAAATAAATTTATATTAGAATAAAATTATATTTTAATAAAATATACAAAATATTATGATTAATTATACTATACTAATTTAAAATAAAAATTTTATTATATAAAAATAAAAAAAAAATAATATTTAATAAATGTGTTAATATTTAATTTTACATCAAATAAAATTGTATTTTAATTTTTGTTTAATTAAACTTGAAAAGCTCGTGAACAGACTCGTTAATTCGCGACCTTTAAACAAGTTTGTTCGTGAATAAAATTTTGAACTCGGCTCAAGCTCAGACTAGTAAAATGTCAAATGAGTCAAGCTTAAACACTGTAAAACTCGGCTCGATTACAGTCCTATTGTAACATCCCGGAAAAAATTTATATTAAAATGAATAAATGTTTAAATATCAATATATAAAGGTATACAAAAGGTTGACGTAAAGTTGACACGAAATAAATCAGAAAAATTCTGAAAATTTAAAAAGTACGCGCAGTGGACAAGAAAGTACGCGCGGTCGCTACCACCACTCGTAGTTCCATTCCATCACGCGTAGTGTGCTGAGTTCTGGAAAAAAAATATAAAGTGAGAAGAGTGAAGAGGCAAGAACATTCTTGCATATTCCAAGCTAAATTCTTTAGAGAAAAACGTGAGAAAATGGTTGAGAAGAAGGGAAATTGATCAAGGAAGTGATTTCAACTTGGTTTCTTTCATAAGGTAAGGTGATAAGAAGATTGATATATGGTTGATTTTAAGTTTAAGGTTGGTTTTGCTAGATAAAATAGATATTTTAGTTGCTGGAGATTGATGAATATTGCTGATATTAATGTTAAGAAGATGGAATTTGATAGTAGATATATGTTAGGAAGAGTTTATGTGGAACATTCATGAAAAAGGTAGTATAAACCTAAAGTTTATTTTAGGTTTACAAATGGTTGATCTTGAATTGGAATTGTGTTAAATGCTTATGTATTGAATTGAAAGGTTGCTGGAAATATTGTGACTAAGTGTAGGAAGTTTAATTAATCACTGTGAAAGATTTAGAGATGGAATTGAGGAAGATTGGATTTGGAAAGGAAATGTTGGAAATGTTGACATATAGTTGATTTATGGTTTCCAAGTGATGCTTTAATGATTTTAAGTTAGAATCAATACTTGAATTGGTTAGTAATGCATTGTATACGGTTAATTTTGTACAGGAGGATTTATACGACGACTGGGAGATTGTTGAGCTGTGTTGATTGTTGATTTTTGCTTTGTTTAGAGGTAAGTGTTATACGCTTACTAAATGGATTCGTAAATCCTTTCTTTAGGCTTATTTCTTCTAGAATTGACCTATAATGAAATGTTGAGTTTGATAGATGAATCATAGTGAATATGATTGATATGAAATGGAATTTAATGAATTGAGAAATGAATGTCTTAATTGACATATGGTTTGTTGAGTGTTGAATGATATTTTGCTATGATTGATTCTTGGTAGATTGATACCAAGTTTGTGTATTTGATTATAAGCTTTGAAAAGCTTATTATGTATTATACATATTTTGGAATGATATGTTCTTTGGAACTTGTTGATCATAAGATTATGTGGTATGTTGATATTACTTGCCTTCCTATTCATTTTATGAACTTTATTGATTGAGTTTGGTATGCTCTGATTGATATATTGACGTCTGTTTGGTTAACATGCTCCGGATGTTTTATTTGACATTTATTGCGAGATTGTGATATATGATGACTGATTGAGCATGTTGAGCATACTTCAGTTATGATATGAGATATGAATGTATTGATCATTCATTGTGTTGCATTATTGTGTGACACTGAGATATGAGATACAAGCAGAGCCTGATGATTTCGGGCGAGAGCTCGATGCCGGTCTGGGACTGATGATTCCGAAAGAGATCTCGATGCCGTACTGGGTACGATGCCGGTCTGGGACTGAGGGAAAAATGATATGAAAAGAAAAGAAAAAGAAAAAGAAAGAAAGTCCCTGGGGCTGACATTCGCATGTGATTGCTTTGCATTCATATGCACTTGAGTCGCATTCATATATAACATGTTTGATTTCATATTTTTGTTTTATGAATGCTTATGAATGTTGATACGAGATTTGTACTTGACTATTGAGCATAATATGTTTCTTTTGTATATTGATATTATGTTGATATCTGTACTGTTCTTATGAACACTGGATTCTATTTGATGATTCATTTGTTTATTAAGAAATTTGAACGGTGCTTTGATATGTTTTGGTGAATGATATAGTGTGAATGCAAACAAGTGCAAGGTTGAGGTGTTTTATATGGAAACACTGTTATTGTGATATATATAGATTTTATGATAATGTCTAAACATGTAAAAGTACTTGTTTGCTGGGATTTGGATTGTAATCGAAACATAAAGCATAATACAGAGACTCAGTACGTCTTCGTACTGACAAACACGTCATCGTGTTGAATATTGACTTTGAATACAAATGAACTTATAATTCATTATGGTATTTGATTATTGGGGATGAAGGAATGAATGCATCCTCGTGTTCATCAGCACACCTGTGCTAACTGGACCCCTGCACTTCATTTAAACTTAAATTGAGTTTACACTTACTGAGTATATCTTTATACTCACCCCTGTTGTTTGTTCTAAATGATTGTGCAGGTATAGCAGGATTTGCCGCGAGGAGGATTCGAGCATGTATTTCGCAAACATGGATGATTTTTAACGATGTTGTAAAAGAAATGTATTTATTTTTACATTTCACATTTATTGTTTAATAATTCTTTTCTATATTCATGTTTGTATCGGAAATGTTTGAAAATGTTTGTTGGAAATAAATTTTATATTTTTGAGATTTGAAGTTAAAATCGGAACAATTTTTAATATTTAGAAAATAATGATTTTAATTTTGAGTCTCACACCTATTTCACCCTATTTTTCTGTTTATTTTTGGGGAAATATTTTTCTCAATTGTCGATTTTGGTAGTAAATAAAAAGGTTAAAAAATCTAAAACTCAACAAAGAAATAGTAATTAAACTTATGTTTATTTGAAAACCAAATGCTAAGAAATATAATTTAAAATATACGATTTAAAAACTTAATTTGTAATCAATATTATTTTTTAAGGAAATCATATTTCGTTAAGTAAGCCTGCGTTAAAAATTCTTTTCATTTTATTAAATTTTATAAATTATGTAAAAATAAAACTTCATTATATAAAAGACTCAATTTTTTTTAACGTATTTAAAAATTACAATTGCTTGTCATATAAGCATTCAACTTATAAAATTGTAGTAAAAAACCCAAGTGTTATTAGAATAGATAAGTGATTGAACTTAAAAAGGTCTGTGTGTTTGGATTACTGATCGAACTGGTTGTTCATTGAGCAAACCAGTAATTTAAAAATAATTTAAATAAATATATATTCAAAATTATACAGTTTTTAAATTATTTAATATTTTTTAACAAGTAAAATCGGTCCAGTTCACCGGTTTAATACTAGTTCGTTTGCAGATCAGTTTAAATAATAAAAACAGACCTAATTAATGACTGATTCACTAATTCAACTGACCGATTCGATTCAATTTTTATAATATTATACTCCGACCACGCTCTGGCTAACTCATGTGAGAAGCAGGTCATTAACCAGCCAGAAAATTGCCAACTTTACCATCCTCTTCCCATAATCTGTCGGCTGACCGGTAGCAACTATCACACAACTTCCCAAAATGAATTTTAATATGAATTTCGTTAAAATAAATTTAAAATTTTGTTTTTAAATGAAAATAAAGATTCAAATTAAATTTTTTATGTAATAAATAATTTACTGTATCATTTGAGTCTATTATTTAAGATTTTTCCTTCACAAATTTAAGATCTCCGGCATTTTTAACATAAGAGCATTCGCAGTGGGAGATTTATACCCTCACATGGACCATTTTATGACACCTCTCCCTCCCAGATGGGAGAAATTAGATGGAATGAACCGTTTTACAAATGTGAAATAGTTCATATGAATTTCACTTATTTTAGTAAAGTTCATTTACATAAGTTTTAAGTTTATAATTTTTTTATTTTTAAATAAATTATACTAAATTCCATAATAAAATTTAATAAGAATTTTATGAGTGCAGAAAAAGAATTTAATAAATAAAAAATTAAAAAAATAATAATATAACATAATTATAAACTTCTTGTGGTGGTTTATAATTGTAAATGCTGAAACAACAATTTCTACCCGTCAAACCCCTCCACCTCAGCATTATTAGTTATTACCACACAACTGTACAAAGTACAAACTCATGCACTAAAAAAGACTTCAATCTCAGCTGGAGGTGCCAGACTGCCACCTACTCAACTCCAATAATCGAATCAACGCTCCACATCTCTCCACTCCATTTGATTCCCCAAAAACAAATATCGTCACTTCCACCGCTTCTTTTTTTTTTAATCTCCCTCTCCTTCTATTCAAAAATTGAAAGAAAACAGGGCCCTTTTTATTTATTTGCTAATTTTTTTTTCCAAAACAGAGGACAGAACAAAAACACCACAGCTCTTTCGTTGTGGTGGTTTTGTTTTTGAGCCAAAGATTCAATCTTTACTGATTAATTGCAGTTTCCCATTTCAGATTTTGGGTTTTCCAGGTAGATCCTACTTGCATTGTTTCTGGGTTGGTTTCATTTGCTCACATTTGTTTTTCTTGTTGTTTTTGGTTTTCTGTTGGTGTTTTCCGATCTGGGTTGGTTGAATTATTGGTTCTGTTGGTAAAGTTTGTTTTTTTTATTTGCTTGTGGTTAATGTATGGTATGATCGTGAGATAATTTGATTGGTTTTGGTTAGAATTACATCTTTAATGCTGCATTGTGTTTTTCATGGAATGTTAATGGATTTGTTACTGCGATTCGATTTGTCTTTGCGAAGTTTATTTGAGTTTCGATATAAAGTTAGCATTTTGATTAATCAAATTGAACCTTGTCAATGATTGGTATTGATTTGGATGTGTAAGTTCTTATTTTGATTGGCCCCACAAATCTTTCTTTAATCAGATGACTGGAACACCTTAAGTTTTTTTTTGAATGTTCATATAAAATTGGAGAATGGATTTGCAAATGGAATTGCATAGGATTTCATTCGAGAAAAAAAAAATTACATGGAAGTAAATATTTGGAAGCTTTGTTTTAAGGTGGAGTTTATGATTTTGACCTTCTGGGTTTTGATTTCAGTATGCATAAAATAATCATGTTCTTTTATGCTGGAATTGATTGCTATGCGGGACCAATTTCATTCATGTGATTATGTTTTAAATGGTCAAATAATGCAAGTCTTTACGTAGATGGAGATAGTCACATGAAACTTAATAGCTAAGCAAGGTCAAGGTCTTATACTTCTCCTAAAAGTTAGTTGGATCATTAGTAATGGAGTTTGTGTGCTGGAATTTTTCAATTTATTAGGATATTCTGTTTAAAATTCAAACTTTCTTTTTCTTAGAATGCCTATTGACAGTTGTTTTTGGACTATATAGTTTTGTCTTCGTCTTTCTTTTTATCTTCGTTTCTGTCTTGTTAAGACTGAACTGCGTCTTATAATTAACTTAAAAAAGGTAAAAGAAGGTACAGACTTTTTTGAATAAATAGAAATATGAGTATCTTTAATGTTACATTTTCTGAGGTGATATATCTATGGCTATGCAGTTACAGAATAACTTGGCAAGATGGTTGCCCAGGAGTTTACAGTTGATCTGAATAAACCACTTGTCTTTCAGGTAAAGCGCAATTAGTGTTTTCCTTTTCCCTGTTCATTCTCGCTCTCTTACTCTCTCTCTCTTTTAACATGCGAAATAGTGGGTTGATCGGCATCTGTTGCCATAGATTTTGACTTGTTGACAATGTGTAACAGGTTGGTCATCTTGGGGAAGCTTATGAGGAATGGGTTCACCAACCTATTGTAAGCAAGGAAGGCCCAAGATTTTTTGAGAGCGACTTTTGGGAGGTATAACATCTTTGATAATTGATTTACAGCTTGTACTTATGTACATTGTCTAAATTTAGTATCTGAATTCATTACTGAGTTATTGATCTTCCGTGAATGTTTCAGTTCTTGACCCGTACTGTGTGGTGGGCAATTCCAGTTATTTGGCTGCCAGTTGTATGTTACTGCATCTCAATGTCTGTGCGAATGGGTCATACTCTTCAGGAGATAGCTCTAATGGTGGGACTTGGTATCTTCGCATGGACATTGGTAGAATACAGTTTGCACCGCTTTGTTTTCCACATCAAAACAAAGACTTATTGGTTAGTGGTTTCTTTTCTCATCTTTCATTGTATATCTTGCCCATATGGATACATACGAGTTGATTCAATGATGCATTTATGTAAAAGGTTCTATTGCTTAATTTGAGCTATACCAAATTAATATTTATGTAATGTTCTGAACTTGGTTTAGGTGGAATACTTTACACTATCTTCTCCATGGCTGCCACCACAAGCACCCAATGGATGGCTTACGACTTGTTTTTCCTCCAGCTGCAGCTGCCATTCTTTGTGTGCCAGTACGTGTCCTCTGCGTGGTTCTTTTGCTACTGAAGTAATCTTGTTAACAAATTTAGGATGCTGGACATCATGCACATGTGCATGTGAAGAATTTTGAATACTTTGTTTATTTAAACTGTGAATTTGTGTTGTGTCAGTTCTGGAAATTATTTGGGCTTCTGTCTACACCCTCAACAACTCCAGCTCTGTTCGGAGGCGGTCTACTAGGCTACGTTATGTATGATTGCACTCATTACTACCTGCACCATGGTCAACCCACAGGGAAAGTACCAAAAAATCTCAAGGTAAAAGCCGAACGCAATGTTTCCTCTCAGCAGTAGCCTTGTATGTATACAGAACTGACACCATTTTGTGCTCCGATGTTTGGCAGAAATATCATTTGAATCATCATTTCCGGATCCAAAACATGGGGTACGGAATCACTTCCTCGCTGTGGGACAGGGTTTTCGGAACTCTACCTCCTGCATCAAAACCTGCCAAAAAGGCATAAGATTATTGAATTGGAAAGATTAGAGAAGTAGCAAGTGAAAATTGGTGGAGTTGAGAGTGAAATCTATTCATTTTTCCTAAACATTCTTTATTTAGAAGTCATTGGCAGGGTTTTAGTATTTAATGGAGGTTACTTTGCATTGGTCTTGTGGTGCCTTCTCACAAGGGGGAGGGGGTATAGTCTGTATAAATTATGTATTCTGCTTGTACTCAGTTGTATTGTGGAGAGAAAAAAAGGTTCTCCTTGTCCATATTGATCTAGGTTTTGTTCATGCTTACTCTGTTATTAATCTTGGCATGAATTTCATTCTTCCCGATTTTCTTCAAAGTATAGGTGTAAAATTTGAGCTGGAACCGGCGAATCGGAACTAGAACTGCCGGTACTGGAACCGGACCGAAACTGGTGAAACCGGCCATGCCGGTTCCGGTTCCTGTTTCATAAAACATGGAATTGTGAACCGGTGATTCCGAACTGGCGGTTAACGGTTCTGAACCGGCAGTTCGGTTGATTTTTTTTAAAAAATGGAACACAAACCGTCGAATTGGAATCTGAACCGGCGGTTCGAGAACGAAGCCGAACCGTCTCAAACCAACTAGACCCAGTTCCGGTTCCGGTTCCGGTTCAAAGGTTTTTTGAACCGTGACCGCTGGCTCCGAATCAAAACCGGTGATTTTGAACCGTGTAACACCTCTACTTCAAAGTATTGTTTGAAAAATCACCATTTTAGCTTGTATGAATGCACTGTTTGAATGGAACGACCGATAAATACATCCAAGTTCAACAATAATATAAGAAACAAAATTTTAAATATGAGAAAAAATATAAGGATAAGGTTACCACATGTCACCTTAAAGTTTGATTTTTTCATGAATAACACTTTTTGAAACATATGTCAATATATGTCACCTCTTCAAACTTATCTCACAAATACAAGATATCTACAACATATCCATAAAACGTCAACACATTAATCAATTTGTGGATGTGTTGTAGATATATTGTTGAAATTGATTTTTTATAAATGTCCACAACATATCCACAAAACATCCACACATTAATCATTTTGTAGATGTGTTGTGGGTATGTTGTGGATATTGATTTTTTGTAAATGCCCATAATATATTTACAAAGCATCTACATATTGATCAATTTGCGGATGTATTGTGGATATGTTATGGATATTAATTTTTTATAAATATTCACAAGACATCCACAAAGCATCCACACATATAATAAATATCCACAATGTAACATTCTGAAAATTTTCCGTTGATAAAATAACGTGAAATTAACATTTAATTGTTAAGGAAATAATTACGGAAGGTTAATTTACGATTGACGGAAGATAAAAAGTCAAAAATAAATAAAAATTCGGATTTTTCCGAGTACGCGCAGTGGGAATGAAGAACGCGGTTTCGTTGCCACCCCGCGTACTAAAAGACGCGGTGTCGTAGCGACTACGCGTAGTTGACAGCCACC
>CANYCX010023795.1:0-17313 GCA_948193385.1 Breynia disticha f. nivosa
CTAGTAACAATACTAAAATATTGTCACCAAGTACATTTAACTTTAAAACCGAATAATCTCCAACCAAATAGTAAAAGAAGCACTTCAAATCCTTATATTTTCTATAAGACAATTTATATCAATTCTTTTATGCTGAAATCATAATCTATATTCTTTCTTTATTTGTTACCTTTATGAAACAATGTCAAAAACTTTATTTACATCTCTCAATATCTCAACTTTCTCTTTCTCTTATACCGAATGAATGATTTCCTTATGTGGAGTTAACTGTCTTTTAACAATCATTACCCACATTAATCAAATCACAAACTAAGAGAAACTGAATGAAGCTAAAAAAAATTAAATTACACAAGTATCTTTGGATAACTCTTCCTTATGTGTATTTAGTTCCAAAATAAATGAGACATTTCAATGATGTAAGCCTTAATGTTCATATGGTCCAAACTACTTTATGAAAGTCATATGCCTTTTAGGAACCTTATGACATATGTTTCTTTATCATCGTGTCCAGGATCAGCTCATGGATCTCATACCATATGACTGTAAGATAATTGCAATTTTGATATTCTCATTGAGTCATTTCCCTCTTGATGACAAAAAATACTATGACCTTAAAACTCAATAGAATAACACTTAATAATTGAAAAATCTAAGTCTTATCTTCTAAGCTGTCATAACCTTATTTTTCTTAATTTAAAGTTTATACTCATAAGTAATAAAATTTAATCCTTCTTTATAAATATTATAGAGAACAAAAAATCAACTGAATTATGCTCATAAATAATATTGATTAAATGGATTCAAGACTTGCCCCATCACAAGAAAACCCGCACAACATTGAGTATAGTCTTTGGACAGAGAGTCAACTTGCAAGTGATTTTCTTGGTGTAGTGATCAAACTTTGATAATAAAATCCAATCAAATGCTAAGACTTCCTTTGGGCCGACTTAGCACTCACAATGGACAATTAACAACTATCACAAGTTTACCACCACAAGTGTATATGAATTTTTGCCAAATAATTGTCTTCCTTTGGGCTAACTAATTATTCGCATGAAAAAACACAAACACTAACATCTTAGTAAATTCAAAATTGAAAAGTCTTAAACTGCAGATGCTACTTTGGTAGCAAAGTGCTTCAACTAATCAATTTTTATTACTAGACAAACTCAAATGAGTTATTAGTGTAGCGACTAAACATTGATAATAAGATCCTGTCAAGCACTAAGCCTTCCTTTGGGCCGACTTAATACTCATATGGACACCTAATAATTATCGTATGTCCATCACTACAAATAAATATGAATTTCAGTTGAATAACCTGTAGGCTGAATGTTTGTTATTCATAGAAAAACATAAACTGAAGATCGTTGTAATTCAAGAAATGAAAAATATCCACATGAGAGGCTACTTTGGTAACATGATGCTTCTATTTATCGACTCAAATTACAAGATATACTTAAGTAATCTTATGTCATAATGAATCCATATTAAGCACTTAACTGTAGATTTCATATGTGTGTGTCAATAATCTTTGACGATTATTATCCACATGACACAACATAATTAATTTATAAACTTGAAAATGAAGTATATATGAACTTAAAGTGCACATAATTCAATAAATCATATGAAAGTAATGTACACATAATCATATAATATAATAAAATAAAACTTAAGCTTAAAATTACATAATCATAAAAGAACTGTAAAAATACTAGCAAAAATACACTTCAAGTCAGACAATTATTCCACAATTAAAACTTAATAACTTAATGAATAAATTGTAAAACATCCAAATAAATGAATAAATAAAATTTTTCATCATCATTGAAATAACATCTCTAAATTACATAATAAGACTTTAGTGTTGATTATGTAATATTATGAACTCAAAGGTGTGAATTTGCAATTAAATAAATCACAAATTACGAATTTATAATCTTTAAAATTGAAAATGCATAATATGGAATTATGCTTATTTAAAGATTATCTAAATGATATTTCCCAACTTGATACATGAAGAATTAATTATGTGTTTCTACGAAAAATCTGAAGTGTAATTTTATGAAAATCCAAAACACTGAAAAGTATAATCATAAAAGTACGATAACTGAATAATAATTTCATAAAATTATATTTATTAAATTGTAATTTTCAATTACAAGAACTAAATTGTGATTTGAATCACGAGTACTGAATTATAACTTCATAAAATAACAAAAATTGAATTATAATTATATCATGGAAACACAAAGACTGAATTGCAATTTAAAAAAATTACACAACTGAATAATAATTTTATGAAATCTTTAGAATGGAATATAATTTCGTAAATTATAATTATTGAACTATGTAAATTAAATGTACTTAATGTAATTTTGTGAAATTGAAGAGGCTGAAAATAAGTGTTAGGAAATCTTTAGGGCAAAAAAGTTACTTAATAAATATTGAGGGCTAACTGGACTAAAGGGAATGTGAAGCATAGGATTGAAATTTCATTATAGCTTGAAGCACTGAAATCAATGTTTTATACTTAACCCTAAATCCCAATCGAAACAGCCACTATTGGGGCTGGCGGTGCCCTAGCCGCCACCACCACTGTTGCTGCGTCACTACCATGCCATCATCACCTCCGGCGTCGATTGACGCATCAGTCGACTCCACACTGAAAACCTTTCCATCCACCAAGATCCGATGACCAGAAACTCCGATTTCCACCATTTTTGCCGAATCGTGGTTACTGTAAGGAGGCTTCGCGCTCCGGTCGGTGCTTCAGGCGACAATTCTAGCACCGATCGACTCGCCGTAAACACCCAACGAAGCGCCGTACCTCCGACGTCCTAAAGCCTACTCTCCGCCGTCGTATCACCATTTCCGTCACCACCATGAAACCTTTCATACTTCCCTTTTTTTCTTTATTCTCCGCCACCACTCTCCATTTATGGAGTTTCCGTCGACGGACGGACTGTATCAAAGAGGAGATGGGTTGTGGCTCCTGATGATGGTTGACGGTTTGGCCGGTGGTTGGTGGTTTAAAGCTGACATCAAAGGGAGTTAATTTAGGGATTTTCGAAACGTTTCAATCCTTAAACATTCACTTATTATTATTATCAATATTTTCTTCTTTACTGAACGAAGAATGAGTGACGATTGTTATTCAATCAAAACGAACAACTCACAAATCAACTGTGTATAATACTATATACAGTATTATAAATCGAGAATCTTAAAAAAACTTGACAAACACCATATTACCCGAATCAAAATCATTCAAAGTTGAAAGCCAAAGAATTCTGCAATAAGGTGGCTCTGATATCATTTGTAGAAATTGATTATTTCAATAAACTAAATTCATAAATAAGGTCGTAATTTTATGCAGAAATTGATGGTAGATGATATGCCCGAACGGTTTTGCAACAACGGCTCGCTAGGCAAGTATACCTATCGAACAATAGTATAGACACCGGACTATCGAGTGTCGATCCCATAGAGACGGACAAGTACTAATACTTTCAATTTAACTTATTATCTAATCTAACAAAAAGGGTTTGCGTGAATTAAAATTATAAACTAAATACAAAACTCTTAAAATTGGGATTGATCAAACAATTAAGAAAGCAACTATCATAAAAGAAGTTGGTAAATTCGATTAGGAATAGGTAGATACCTAGACTCGACTCATCCTAAGATTTCATACGTGTATTGTCCGATCATTATTGAAAGTTAATGAATATTGGACTGCGGAAACGTCAACTTTATGTTAAAGTATCTCTCGATTAAATTAATAACTAAGTCTGAGTTGATTAGTCAAAATCTCTTTTAAACTAAAACCCATAATCCAGCTTTATCGTTCTATACGTTCCTCTATTAGCTCTACACTAATATGGAGAAGTTCTGTAATTCTATCTCTAGAACCACAGACAATTTCTTTCAACCATGCAAGACCTAATTCAATTGACAATTTCTCAATTAATCAAATTGAAGTCAAAACCTAATTCAAAGTCAGGTAAATTAAACCAACCTGAATGAATCTTAATAATTTCATTAAAACAATAATAAATCAGAATCATAACTCGTAATCCATCCTAGGAATCGTCTCATCTAGATATCCTTACAAAGTTTAGTTCATCTTAAGGCAAAGAAGGCAACTTAAACAAAAGATATACAATAAAACGGGAAAATAAACCACTGAAATCTCTTACAAAGGCCAATAATCTTACGGTCTACATAGAAAATCCGTTGTGTGGTTGTTTCTTGGCTCGAATCTCCACGTTCTTCGATTAGGTTCTCTCCTTGGTTGTAGTTGATGGCTCCGATCCAAAAGCCCTCTGTAATTTTTTCCAAACACTATTTATACTGAACCCTAATTTTGGCAGGAATAAGTTAGGAACGACCCGTAAAACTGGCAAGAAAACTGTTTCACGGGTTGTTTACTGAATTGACTGTGCATTCGTCCAGGCGGAACAGTTTGGGGAACGACCATCGTAGGCCATTCTCCATCACGTTCTATTCTCGGAGGCATTCTAGTAGCATCGAACGGCTTCAGGAACGGCTTGGGGTAAAACGTTCTCCAACCCGTTCTATTCTTGAATCATTCCAGTAGCATTGAACGACTTCAGGACCAGTTTGGGGTAAGTCGTTCTCCAACCCGTTCTATTCTCGAATCATTCCAGTAGCATCGAACATCTTCAAGAACGGTTTGGGGTAAAACATTTGCCAACCCGTTTGGACTCTCGGATCTGTGTGGACGGTATAACGATTTGGCGAACAACTTGGGTTGCTCATTCGCCACCCCGTTCGCTTCTTCTGCTCGCGCAATTATCGCTGTTTTACTTCGTTTTGACCTGAATTCTGCTTTTTTACGCTCGAAGTTCCATACTTGACCTGGGGATACAAAAATAAAAGGAATTAAGCCAAAATATTGTCCGATTAGCCGAAAATTCTGATAAATGTCATGAAAATAGATATGAAATATAGGTATGAAATGACATTTATCAACAGATAAAATGATAAAACTTAAGCGGAAGTGTACATGAAATCAGATCCATGATTGTAATGAATTCGGGTAGATGGATCTTCTAATTGATCCCATACCACTCTTATTTCTCTAAAGGAGATGGGTTCCATTTAGAGTAGTTCAAAACCCTAATGACCATATGTTCTGTTTCTGGTGTTGGTGTGTTCAATTAGGGACCACAACCATTTATATATAGTTGGTATAATTGTCAATTATGCGCATCATAAATTAACTTATACCCCAGGTTTCTACACACATTATTTTATGACCCCACACTTATTATAAAACGATATGCCCATACTGTATTAAGTAGATCGCTTTAATTGGGCTATTAAAACTTTATTATAGTGATTAACATACAATTAATAACCGCGATGCATGTACATCTACATGTCCAAATGCATTAATATATAAAACACATGTTGTAAGTCCATAAATCCAATAACAATGACTTTAAAATCGTGCCTTCAATGACAACAGGATAGTCTTTGTCCAGTCCAACTAATTCCCACTTTGAAACTGATAGTGACATAAAGTTTATATAGTGATGGTTCGTTTTAAGTTCGGTTTGAGATTCTTCCAACCCAAAATCAAATCAAACATGGTAGGTTGAAAAAAGTCAAACCACAATCAAACCAAACTGCCAAAAAACCAATAAAAATAATTTGATTCGATTTAGTTTCGAATCCTACAAGCAAAAAACATTCGGAGGCAAGGAATTAGCAGCATGAGATGATCAAGCTAAACGACCATGAAATGTGTATAAAACCGACGGAACATTTTCCCGTTTCAAAAGTATGTACATGATAAGTTTATTTATTTCTGCACGAGAGATTTCCTTCCCAACTAGGGTGTAATCAAGCCGAGTTTTAGATTATTCGAGCTCGTCGCATTTAAAATTTCATAATTTTGAGTTTGAGCAGAGTTTTGTATCGAGTTCAAAATTTTGTTTATGAACATATTTGTTTAAAGTTCGCAAACTAAAGAGCATTTTTACAAGTTTTTCGAGCTTTGTTAAACAAAATTATATTTGATGTGAAATTAAAAATTAATATATTTATTAGTATTTTTATTTTTATATAATAAAGTTATTAATTTTAATTAATATAGTATAATTTATGATAATATATTATATATTTTATTAAACTGTGATTTTATTCTTATAATTTATGATAATATATTTTATGTAATTGAGTTTATTCATAAACATTCAAAAAAGTATGTTTGCGAGTTTTTGAATTGAGTGTTATCTTATTCAAACCTGGTTGATTTAACCATTCAAACCTAACATTTTGTTGATGAACATGCTCAATTGTGAACTAGCCGAACTCAAACAAACTTTAATCGAGTTCAAGCTCGACAATTCGCCAACAACCCAACTCATTTACACTCCTATCCCAACCAACTAGAGGAATCATGGACTATATGGCCTAAAACAGTGCGACTGCTTGCATAGAGAACAAGCACAGTAGGTTTTAAGTTGAATTTCTCATAACAAAAATGTAACCAAAGGCCAAAGGGTGATGACTGATAGTATTATTAATTTGCATTCACAATCTTAACCAGTCTGCATAAGCAGTGATGGGATAAGGAATTTTTTTTATAGATGAGTCAAACTCTCTTCAACTTCGAAACTTCTCATGTGCAAGGTAAGACCGTTTCCTATTGCATAAACAAAAAAGAGAGTGGTATAATGAACCTTTTCTCAGGATAAGCAGCCTCTAACCCTTTGTCTCTATACCTGTTGTTGTTGTCGAAGTTCAGCAATAATTAAACAGGAACTCGAACGGTCACCTTGAAACCTGCGAACACAAAAAAGGTGGGGACGGATTGTTCCCCGGGGACTCTCTGACGCCCAAGTTAATATAGTGATTTTGACAGAGTTTCGGTATAGTTGAGCAAAATAGCCTCCCTCAAAGCGAAGTAGACAACTCTATATATAACATTTCGGATAAAGGACTATCTCAAGAGAATATTCATGTCTTAATGATCAATAATATACATTATTAATAAATAAATGTTACATCATTGAATTCCTCATTAATTGGAATTCATTACTTATTTGACTCAAGTTCGTGAGCATAAACCTGTTTAGGAATATGAGCTCACAAATATGAACTTTCTCATAAACATGAGCTTGTGAACATGAACTTGCTCGCGAACTTGGACTTGTGAATACGATGTGTGGACTCTGGCCAATTTTTCATCAATTACCCCTACTCTTATATTTAAGATTTTCCAAATATAAGAGTAGAAATTAAAATTACATAACGTTAGACTTTACCACTTCTTTGATTTAGGCTAGCGAACATGAACCTGCTGATGAATATGGGCTTACAACATAAATTTGTTCACGCACATAGACAAACGATCATAATGGACTTCAGCCCATTCTTCATCAATTGCTCCCCACTCCTATGTTTAAAGTCTTTCTAAATGTAAGAGTAAAAATTAACATAGTTCTTAAAATGTCACAAAATCAGTCAAACCTCATTTGTGTCACTTCTGACTTCACTACAATTGTCGGCAAGTCGTGTCACTTTAATCTTCACTGTTCTTGATAAAAATTCACTCTGTAGGAAAAGAACAATCCACATTGCCGCCACAACTCTCTTGTATATTCTTGCCAATATTCATTTTAATTTTAAATCTTTCTCCTTTGAAAATGGCCATATATCCCAGAATTTTGGGATTTTCATGCCTCATTTGTAGGCCTTCTTAATTTAAAACTTCTCCTAATCTTACCAACGTGCATTATGTATTAACTTTGATTTAAATTTCTGTTTGTTTAAGATTATGCTGATTTCTTTTTCTTGCAGATTACAATTTGGGTTTTCAATTTCTACAGCTTTAAGATGTTTTTCTTTACGTTTCTATGGATTGTTTTATGATTTCTCGCAAATTTACTATTTTGATGTTGTTTAGTTACTATTTTGATGTTACTCTCAGCTGGGTTTTTATGTTTGGTGCTTAGTTTTCATGTTTTAATGCTTTTAGATTGATAATTGTTACATTTGAGATTGTCCTTTACTTTTAATACGATGAAATTTCAGTTTCCATTTATGTTTTCTACAGTTTGATTTCATTTATATGTGTTCAGTTTCTTGCATTTACTTTTCACACACAATGAGGAATTAGTTGCAATTTAATTTTGTTTAGGTTAGTTTAAAGTCAATTAAAATTGGATTTATTCGACATTCTGTTAAACAACAACGATGTGCATGATTTTTAGTTCTAATTTTCCTAGGGTACGATAACTTGGGTTGAGTTTTACTCCCCTTATTACTTGACTATGTACGCTTACGCAAATTAAATGTCACTTAGGTTTAGGACGCGTCAAGTTTTTGGCGCTGTTGCAGGAGAAATTGGCTATTAGTCATAGTGTTTGAGTTGTCAGATCAGAGGGACGATTCTTTTATTTTTCTACACTCTTTGCATGTTTTTGTTGCCTTTGTTCTTTTTGCGTGTTGTTGATTTTGCTTTTAGTTTGTTGATTGTTGTTTGCTTTTTGTTTATATTTGCACGATGTTTTGTTGCTTTTAGTGTTTTTGTTGTTTGTTTTGCTATTGTTCTTGCTTTGTGTTGTCTTTTATTTTGCTTGATTTATTTATTTCTTGATTTATATTATGTTTTTGCATGCTTCTGTTTGTTTTTCTATTTTTGATTTTGTTTTTATATATATTTTATCTTATTTTTGTTTTTATTTAGTCTATTTTTCCTACCTAGTTTGTTATCGTTAGGTTCTTAGGGTCCATTTTGTCTTTGTCCCTCGTCGCAGTGTACGCACACTCATACGAGAAGTAAGACAAAGCAGTCGCAAAAAGCATTACCATTAGAAAACCAGTGTAGATTCTGCTGGACTCTTCCAGCAGTTCGAACTTAGGAGCGCACACACGCGAGAGTGATCAAGGTACAGCTATGGAGGACAATCCAGGAAACCGAGGAGCACATTTGCCCCAGCCGTGCACTATTATGGATTATGCTAGACCGCCCCTTTATGGGATGGGTTAGGCTATTACTCAACCTCGGATAGCTGCCAACAACTATGATATCAAGAAGCAGATTATCCAAATGATCAAGAGTTAGGTGCAGTTCGGGGGAATCCGTACGTGTAATGCCCCGAAAAATATAGCATAAATTTTAGCGGAAAATTGGCCGGGAAGTGGTCTGAAAAGGCCAAGGGAACGACCTTGACAAACCGTTCCCATGGTCGTTCTCCACTGTTGAAATTGTAAATTCTAAATGCTGAATTATGCCTGGAACGGCCACCAAAACGGTTTTGGGTAGGCCGTTCTCGAGGCCGTTGTGGTTGGCGGGATTCAAAATGAAATGCGTGTTTTCATTAAATAAGAGAGACAGAAAGTTATTTTCAAAACTCTAAAGGTCCCAGCCAACCCTCTTGACCCCAAACACGAAAAACACCTTTCCCACCCTTTCCAACCTAAAAAACCTTGATTCAACACATAGAGACTCATAGATTTTATAAAGGAACATAACTTAGACGAACTCTTTGGTTGTTGCACAGATTTTAGCAAGGTAAGTTCCGACTTTTGATGAAGTTTATGTGATATAGGGTGAGTTTTATGTGCGGTATTGTAGGGTTTATTTATTATTAGTAATGACATGTATGTTTAGCCTCGTATGGTGGAAATGGTGAGAGATTGAGGTTTTTGGGTTTTGTAAATTGGGGATTTTGAGGAAAGGAACATTTGAATGAGAAATGTAGCTTGGATATGCGTTTAATACGAAAAATGTGGATCATTTTGTGTGGGAGGTAGTGCTCAGAATTCAGGGCGAGGTTGAACCGAGAATCGACTACGCGGATTACGAGGTAAGTGCACTAAAACCACACTTATCATTGTATGTCTTGCTTCTGTACGGTTAACTATATGTGATTTAATTCATATATGTTGGAAATGCTAAAGTAAGTGTCGTAATATGGACTTGAATGATGTGATTGTTGTTGTGAACTATGTTGGTCGCACGTGTTTTGAGTGGATGTTTGACTTTCATGAAGAATATGTTGAATGTGTGATGCATTGATGAATGTAGTGTTGTTTTTGGTTGATGTGGATAATTGTTTGTGATTATGAGTTCTTGAGGAAAAGGTTGATTGAATTGTCTAGAGTATGTGGCGATAATGATGGTATTATATGTATTATGAAATGTGAATTTTAATGTTGTTCAAATGATATGACTAATATGGTTATGGAAAAATGGAAGCATGTTGAATTTATGGTTCTTTTGGGATTTTATGCATATGGTATATTTGATATGAAAATGATGAATGCAGTGAATTGTGCATTCATAACATGATGGCATTGCATGAGCATGAGTGGCATGTTCATGAAAAGATAACATGAAATGGGAGCGGGTGCTCAAAACAGGAGAGATCCCTAAAGATATGATACTTGGGAGCGGGTGCTCAAAATGAGAGAGATCCCTACTTTATATATTTGAGAGCATGTGCTTACTAGGGGAAACTATAACACCCCAAAATATGTTAGAATAAAGATATATGAAAAATGGATAGAAAAGGAATCGCATTGGATGACAAATCGCAGAAATGCACAAAACAGCAGCACAACACAACCTCATGCTTGAGGAACACGACCTCGTGCTCGTGTTGAAATTCAAGAATTTCAAAAATTCAAAATTAATCGAGAAATTCAGGTCAGCATGACCTGAGCAAGAAAACAACTTGATTTTCTAGCAAGAATTTCAGAAATTCAAAATTATACTAATATATATTTCGTCCCTGTTTCATTGAAATTTTTCGTAAAAATAGAACCTTAACCTTCAAACCTTCAAAATAAACGCTAAACCAGCTAAAAGAGGGTATTTGAGCAAGAAAGCAACTTGATTTTCTAGCAAATTCATAACTGAGATCATCAAGGTAAGTTTTCCTAAACTTAAGTATATATATGGTTTGTTAGTTGAATGGAAGTTGTTGTGAATTGAAGTTTGTTAATTTGTTGATTTTAAGACTGAAATTAAGTTAGGAAAGCATGTAATTGTTTGTTGTGAACTTAATTAACTTCATTGAAATTAAGTTAGGAAAGCATGTAATTGTTCGTTGTGAACTTAATTAACTTCATGTTTAAGGTTTAAAACACCTAAATCAAGTTTTAGTTGGAATTGGAGGAATTTGTTCTTAAGGAAGTTTACTGTGGAGTTATGATTTAGGATTTTAAAAGAGGTTTGATGATTCTAAGTGTAGAATCCATATGAGTATGTTTAGTTAACAATGTTTATGTGATTAATTTTGTACAGGAGGATCTGTAAACAATTGGATCGAAGTTAAGCCCGACGCGGACTTCGTAAAATAGTCGAGGTAAGTGTTCTTACAGTTACTAATCATGTTATTATGATTAATGGAATAAAGATTAAGCTAAATTTGTATGCTTTGTGTGTAAGTATGTTCTTAGGAACATAATTGTGCATTTATAAGCATTTATGCTTACTTGTGGAGATTTTTGTATTTATGCTCATATATATGTTGTTCTTATGAACAATTGATTGATAATTGATAGTTTGTATGTGAAAGGAATGATATGAGCATGTTGATGATGAGTTGATTATAGATTGATGGTATTCTTACCTTAAATGTGTATAAGTATGCTCTTTTGGTTATAATTGACATATGGTTGATAATATGTTGATGTTTAAGGATGTGTTGCTTTGTGATATGTATATAAGCATGTGTTTGCTTATTGAGCGTACTTGATTGAGTTTGAGATATATGAATGCATTGTAAATTCATTGTGTTGCATTCATTGTGTGACACTGAGATTGATATCCTAGGATAGGCTTGAGGATTATTCTGATAGAGATCTCGATGCCGGTCTGGGACTGATGATATTCTGAGCTGGGCTCGATGCTGTACTAGGTACGATGCCGGTCTGGGACTGAGGGAAAAATTAAAAGAAAGAGAAAAGAAAAGAAAAGAGAAAGGAGAGAGATACCCAGGTCATTCGTATGTGATTGCATCATATTCATATGCACTTGAGTTTGGTATTCATATGTGACATATCTGATTATTGTGTTTTGGTATATGAATGCTGAAATGTTGTGAGTTATGATGATACACATGGTATTGATCTTTTGCTAAGTGAGTGAAATGGTTAAGTGTTTATATAAGTATGCTTACATACTTTTTTAATTGATGCAAACTATTGTATATTGATATATGAATGTTCACTAAATGAAGTATACATTAAATGAGACTTTGATGATGTGATTTAGGTTTTGATGTATATCATATGTGTAACATTCTAAAAAAAATAGCTGCGAACGGTCTGGAAAATGGTATGGGAAAACTGTTTGGCAAACCGTTCGACATTGCAGAAAATTCAGTGTAGACAGAACTGCCTGGAAAACGGTATTGGCAAACTATTCGACAAAATGGGTTAGTCAGTGAGGATCGAACGGTATGGGAAACGGTCTGAGTAAACCGTTCGTGAAACTGTTCGGGTCGGTCAGATTTTATATTTAACCGACTTATAGCCTTATAAACTGAGGAAAATCATTTTAATTCCTTCTGAAACATTCTCTGAAACCACAAGAACATATACTAAAGTCTCCTAACTCATTCCACTTCCTAGAAACATAAATATTGCAAAGATTTATCATAAATAGCAAGGTAAGATGATAGAAGTATATGTATATGGTTGATTTTAAGTTGATGGATTGGTTTTACTGAGTTTTATGGTTGATTTTGATAAATTATTTGCTGGGATTACTGATTATTAGTGTTAAGAAGTTGGAATTGAGTTTAGGAGTATTGTTGGGAATGATTTTATGTAGGAATTTGATGGAAAGGAGGCATAAACCTAAGGTTTATGATAAGTTGACAAGTAGTTGACTTATAGTTTATAAAGGATGTTTTAATGATTTTAAAGCTAGGATCAAAATTTGAATGGGTTGGTAATGAATCATATATGGTTATTTTCATACAGGAGGATCTGTACGACTGTTGGAAGATTGTGATCCGGGGTTTGGTTTATTGATTTTTGGATTGATTCCAAGGTAAGTGTTCTTACGCTTACTAAATTGGATTCGTACTTTATTTAAGTTGATGATTTTGAAAGAAAGATGCCTATATTGGATTGTTGAGTTGTTAGATAAATGATAGTGAATATGAAATGGATTGCTTATTGTTTTGATCAAGTTTGATATGTTATCTTTATTTACCTGTGTGGTATTGTCGGATTTGCTCTGTGTGAGCTGAGATAAATGTTATACTGTGTGCTATGTTATATGCTGAGCTGTGTACGGAATGAATGTCATTCAATACTGTGTGCGATTACGAATGATATTCATGTTGATTACATTCATACATTTACATATCTGTATGACACGAGCATGTGTGGCAAAAGAAATAGGATTACTATGTGTTATCCTGGACTGCTGTGTGCGATAGTCCTTATATATGAGCTTTGCTTAGAGCTATGTGCTCAGGCTATATGCCTTACCTCTGCTGTGTGCGATAGAGGAAAATTCCACTGCTGTGTGCAATAGTGGATAATACCCGGGTCATTTTGTATGAAACTACATTTCATTTCATTTCATACATTATATTCATATATGTATGATTGATGGTTGCTATTGTTGAACCTGTATGGTTCGTATTTTGCTGTGTGCGTGATATTGAATGAACGATATTGAACTCTGTATGAGATAAAGACGATGGAATGTTGTGTGCTTTCTGATTGATCCGTGTGAGCGTATTGAGGCTGTGTGCCAGATTAGGACAATGCTGTGTGCTGTTTTATATCTCTGTGAAATGATTTGTCTGGCATTCGAGGATGCCGAGGGACAAGATAAATACACACGTCTTCGTGCTATTTTATGCTTTCCCCTGCACATCATTTAAGTTAAGCTAAGAAACTTACTGAGTATTGTTTATACTCACCCTGATATTGTTTCAAATGATTGTGCAGATCATAGGTAGAGCTGCCTATCACTGGACTACAGAGTTGATCAATGCCTTTTGAGCTTACGTAAGAGGTCGAGCTCTAGTTTTCACTTTTGATATTTTGATTTGTACAACTGTTGTACATTTGTATATACACGCAGTATTTTATTTTGACATGTTTTCAAACTATTAATGTTTCCACTGTAAAAATCTTTTATGTTACGAATGTTTTGGGCCGAGATTTTATGAAAAGGCGTGTATATATCTTTTATATTTCCTCTCTCCTCTATTTTTAGATTTAATTTCGTATCATTTCTATAAATTATAATGTTTATCAAGGAAATTAGTTTATAAAAATGAACTTCACATTTAGTGGTATTAGAGCAGGGATTAAATTCTCTGCGGACTGTACCAAAGATTTTCATGCTTTGTGATCTTGAAAATCTGATTTGTGATTTGAAAATTTGAAATGATTTTGAACTTGATTTTGATAACAGATGGAGCCGATAGACGACGTATCTCCTGATCACACTACAGATTCCAGAGAGTCAGTAGAGGGACAGGGATCTATCCCAGTACCTCCAGAGTAGCTTGCACAGCCTACGATGCCTATGCCTCCGTACGATCCTGCATATGCTCCGTTTTGGGAGATGATGCAGAAGATGATGAGAGATCAGGGTAGAGGTTCAGGGAGTCAGACAAACCTAAACATCGATAAAAATTTTGCGAAGGTTAAAAGCAGGGAGCGAAGACATTTGAGGGTACCACAGATCCAGTTGAGGCTGATGACTGGCTCAGACATACAGAGAGGATTTTGACGCGTATAAGATGTACGCCAGAACAGAAGTTGAGATACACTACTTCTCTTCTTGAGAAAGCAGCCTGGAATTGGTGGGAGTCGATTCCAGACAGTCAGAGAGATCCTCCAGTGCTTACTTGGGATGATTTCCTGAGGAGATTTGCTGAAAAATACACTCCTCTACATTATCAGACGAAGAAAAAGATAGAATTCCTGGAGTTGAAACAGAAGTAGATGACAGTGGTTGAGTACGAGGCAGAGTTGACCAGGTTATCTCGCTACGCTCTAGAGGATGTCGATACTGATAGGAAGAGGAGAGACAGATTCGAGAGAGGTCTGAGGTATTCGATTCGAGACAGGATTGCGATGAAACCTCTGACTTATGTGTTATTACTTGAGACAACGATACGAGCTGAGGATTTAAAGTCAGAGGGTGATAAAGCTGGAGATAAGAGGCATATGATTTCGGACAGTTCCAGTACAGATACGAAGAAAAAGAAGAAGATTGAGTTCGGGCCACCGAGAGAGACAGGTGGTAGTCAGGGAAGACAGTCTGGGAGAGGAGCTGGAGGTAGCGGTAGAAGTTATTACACCGGACCTCCTATTCCTCAGGGTCGTGGTACAGGTACTTATGCAGGTAGAGAGACCACTCCACTGTGTTATACTTGTCGCCAGTCGGGACATTTTTCCAGAGACTGTCCACAGAGGCCAGGGGTACAGGGTACTGATATTTCTAGACAGAGTGGTGTAGGTGAGACCAGACCTGTAGTTTCGACTTGTACGGGTAGGGGTAGAGGTGTTAGAGGTTCTGAATCTACTTCTAGGGGTGGATCAGCTGCCAGAGGTGGAGCAGTTGGTTCGGGTAAAGAAGGTGGATCTACTGGAGCAGCAGCACCATCAGGGTCAGTACCACAGGCCCGAGTTTACGCTATGACCAGAGATAAGGCTGCAGAGGATCCAGACGTGATCACTGGTACTATCTCTATCTTTTCATATACTACTTCAGTATTGATTGATCCTAGTTCTACAAGTTCATTTGTGAGTGAGTCTGTTGTAGACCATATTAGAGGTAGTTTAGAGAGATTGGGTTATACTGTTTCTGTTTTGATGCCTGCTGGTGGTACAGTGTTGGTTAGACATATTTTATGACATTGTGAGTTACATATTGGTGAGTCGACATATTTAGCCGATTTGATTGTTTTGAGGTTAGTAGAGTTCGGGGTTATCTTAGGTATGGATTGGCTATCCAGAAATTTTGCTATGGTCGACTGCTATTTGAAGGAAGTTGTGATTGAGGTTGACGGAGACAGACGTGTATTGTTAGTAGGCGAAAGGAAGACTATTCCTTCTTGCCTTATTTTAGCGGTTATTGCTGTAAGGTTGATACGAGAGGGTTGTGATGCCTATCTTTCTTCAGTAATTGATCTAAATCAACCTAAGTTAGAGGTTCGTGATGTAAAGATAGTATGTGATTATCCTGAGGTTTTTCCTGACGAGTTACCGGGATTACCACCACAGCGAGTGGCTGACTTCAGGATAGAGACTGTGCCAGGAGCAACACCAGTTTCTATTGCACCTTACAGGATGGCAGCTGTTGAGTTATAGGAATTGAAACGACAGCTGGAGGAATTATTAGAAAAAGGTTTTATACGACCTAGCGTATCACCTTGGGGAGCACCAGTGTTATTCGTACGGAAGAAGGACGGTAACATGCGATTGTGTATTGACTATCGTTAGCTGAATAAAGTAACTTTGAAGAATAAGTATCCGTTGCCACGGATAGATGACTTAATTGATCAGTTGCGGGGAGCTACAGTGTTTTTGAAAATTGATCTTAGATCAGAATATTGGCAGCTGAGAGTTGAGGATAGTTAGATTGAGAAAACTGCTTTTAGGACTCGTTACGGGCATTTCGAGTTCACTGTTATGCCATTCGGGCTGACGAATGCTCCAGCTGTATTTATGGCACTGATGAATAAGGTATTTTAGCCTTATTTAGATCAGTTTGTTGTAGTTTTTATTAATGATGTTCTGGTGTATTTGAGAGACAGGGAGGAGCATCGGAGACATCTCCGGATTGTGCTCGATGTTTTGAAAGAAAAAGAGTTGTATGCTAAATTCAGTATATGCGAGTTTTGGATGTCAGAGGTTGTCTTTCTAGGACATGTGATTTCAGCAGAGCGAGTGAAACTGGATCCTAGTAAGATAAAAGCAGTGCAAGAGTGGCAAGTTCCAAGAAACGTATATGAGGTACGTAGTTTTTTGGGACTGGCAGGTTATTATCGTCATTTTATCGAAGATTTTTCGAGGATAGCTAGACCTATGACATCTTTGCTGAGAAAGAACGTTCAATTTGTTTGGAATGACAATTGTGAGACGAGTTTTCGAGAATTGAAGAAGAGGTTAGTTGAGGCTATAGTTCTGATGTTAGCTTCACAGGGAGGTGGTTTTGTTGTTTATACAGATGCTTCTGGAGCTGGGTTAGGTGGAGTATTGATGCAGCACAACAGAGTTATTGCATATACTTCACGACAGTTACGACCGCATGAGGCTAACTACCCGACACACGATCTGGAG
>CANYCX010024095.1:0-15693 GCA_948193385.1 Breynia disticha f. nivosa
TGTATTTCAACTTCATACATTTTGTTAGAGTTATAATTGAAAATGGATTCATTTGGAATCTAATTTCTTTTATAACCTAAAACATTTGTAAAGACTTTATGTTATATGTATGAAGGTTTGCAAAGTAAGTTGAATGGATTGAATGATGATTTAATTCTATTTCTATTTAAACTTTGATTTCCGTGTTTAGGTATTATCTGTAGGAGGGAAGTTATACGCAGATAATATTTAAATTCGGGAGTCACAAGACGAGAATTCATTAACCTTGAAAAGCCCTTGTTTGGCTCCAAAATGAGCATTTCAACACAAGATTGACCGATTTTACCGGTTTTTTAGAATAAACTTAATTTATTTTACTCCTATATTTGAAAAATTCAAAGTTAAGAGTGAGGAGCAATTGAGTAGGAATGGGTCGAAGCTCATCATGTTTGTAAGCAAACCCAAGAATTGGTGATCTGTTCGTAAACCCAAGGTTATCAAGTGGTGATGACCAATTATTAAGCACTAATACAAAAGAATATTCTTTCATCTGAAACACTATATATAGAGCTATCAACTTCTTATGAGGAGGTTATTGGCTCAACTATACTAAAACTATGTCAAAATCAATATATTAACTTGGGCGCCTGAGATTCTCGGGCAACAACTCACCGGTGACCGTTCGAGTTTCCGTCTTTTATTTGACCGTTGCTGAATTCTGGCAACAACAAGATTAAATTTTAATAAATCAAAACCATAAAAAAAACCATTAAGGTAAAAAATATTATATAAATATATGTTTGATTTCGGCAGAAAGGATGAGTGGATTGAAAAAAAATATGATATAATTTGAGTTAGTTAAAAAAGACGACCAATTCACAATAATTATAATTTTGTATAAGGGATAAAAATGCAAAGTTTGTTATGAAAAAGAGTCATTTATGAGTAAATAAAAGATTAGTTGACTCTGATTTTGTCTCTTCTTTCTCAGCTACCATCCTTCCAGAATTATTCCCTCCATATTATGTTATATGTATCCCACAAACTTATTCAACAAACTTACGTCATTCCTTCATATTATATTATCTAACCCGCGTTTGTATCATTGATTACATCCTACTTGCTTAGTTCCAACTGCCATTAAGATTCCATTTCTGTTGTTTCTGAGAGTCAAGAATCCAGGTTCCATGGGACTTGAAAGCAGAAAGCTTTGTGATGAATATGAAGTAGCTGATATTCTTGGCAGAGGTGGATTTTCTGTTGTCAGGAGAGGTATCAGGAAGTGTAGCGGTGAAAGAAATCATGTAGCTATCAAGACTCTTAAGAGATTAAGTCCTTCAGGAATTTCCAAGGCGAAGAAAATAAGCTTTCCAACTTGGAAACAAGTTTCAGTTTCTGATGCTTTGTTGACGAATGAAATCTTGGTGATGAGAAAGATTGTTGAGAAAGTCTCGCCACATCCTAACGTGATTGAACTTTATGATGTGTATGAAGATCAAAATGGAGTGCATCTTGTGCTGGAGCTTTGTTCAGGGGGAGAGTTGTTTGATCGGATTGTGGCTAAAGATAAATATGCTGAGACTGAAGCAGCAGCTGTAGTTAGGCAAATAGCTGGAGGGTTACAGGCTCTTCATGAGGCAAATATTGTGCATAGAGACTTGAAACCTGAGAACTGTCTTTTCTTGAATAAAAGTGATGATTCTACTTTGAAGATCATGGACTTTGGATTGAGTTCTGTGGAGGAGTTTACTGATCCCGTTGTTGGATTGTTCGGTTCCATTGATTATGTCTCTCCAGAGGCTCTTTCTCGGGGCCAAATCAGTTCGAAAAGTGATATGTGGTCTTTAGGAGTAATCTTATACATTCTGCTTTCCGGGTGAGTTCTTGTTTCTGTCAAGCTGTCAGATTTAAATGTTACAATTTCACATTCATTATGTACTTTTAGCTTTAACTTTCTAATGCGTCAGGTATCCTCCTTTTATCCCTCCGTCAAACCGACAAAAACAGCAAATGATAATGGCAGTACGTTGATGTCTTTCACAATTCTGTGTTTAATCTGCCGTCAGAATAAATTTCTTCCCTATTTATTGTGTTCTTGGTTGTGAGAAGAAGTCCTTTTGCAGGGTGAATTCAGTTTCTATGAGAACACTTGGAAGAATATTACTTCGTCGGCAAAACAACTGATCAGGGATCTCCTGCAAGTTGATCCTCAGCGACGGCCAAGCGCCAAAGACGTAATGATGCAAGATATCAGAGCTTAATTGATTTGTCTACTACAACTATTACTACTACTACTATTATTTCTGCTGTTAAACTTTTAGAAGAATTGTCAGTAAAACGAATTTGACAACATATACTTAATGTGGATGTAGGTTCTAAATCATCCATGGGTGATAGGGGACTCTGCCAAGGAGGAACCACTGGATCCTGAGATTGTTTCAAGACTGCAAAGTTTCAATGCTCGTCGCAAACTTCGCGCTGCAGCAATAGCTAGTGTGTGGAGCAGCACCATTTTCCTGAGAACAAAGAAGCTGAAATCTTTGCTGGGTTCTCATGATCTCAAAGCGGAAGAAATTGAGAATCTCACAGCAAACTTTAAGAAATTGTAAGTAACGTAACCTCATCTTTTTGAATCCGACTTCAAATATTTCTCGTCATTTATCTTGCGAACTCTGACAATGGAGAAATGTGCATTGGCAACATGCAGATGTGCAGATGGTGACAATGCTACTTTAGCAGAATTTGAGGAAGTGCTGAAAGCAATGAACATGTCTTCATTAGTACCTCTAGCCCCTCGTATCTTTGATCTATTTGATGAAAATCGAGATGGAACAGTCGACAAGAGAGAGATACTTTGCGGATTTGCCAGCCTGAAAAACTCTCAAGGAGATGATGCGCTCCGCTTGTGCTTCCAGGTGAACTTATGTCTTCTCTATTCTCAACTCTAATACTACAAATACATAAACCTCTTTCATTATCATTCAATTCTGATAACAAGTTAGAATTTTTCTGGACAAAATTTCATATGCACCACTCTGCATTGAATCTAATAATTCCTTGTAAACTTTATTTCCAACAGATGTATGACACAGATCGATCTGGATGCATTACAAAGGAAGAAGTTGCTTCCATGCTCAGGGTAAAATTAAATTTCTTAGCAATCTCTGCAGCTTCAACTTTTTACTATTCTGAGAATAAAAAGAAGAAACTATTTCGTTGAGCAGGCTTTACCAGAAGATTGTCTTCCACCAGATATCACAGAACCAGGAAAGCTGGATGAAATATTCGACCGGATGGATGCCAACAGCGACGGGAAGGTCACCTTTGAGGAGTTTAAAGCAGCAATGCAGAGAGACAGCTCCTTACAAGATGTAGTTCTGTCATCTCTTCGCCAGCAATAAACTTTTTCCACTTCCAACTAAACTACTGCTCATGAAAACTGAGAATTTAGCAATGGAAGACATACAAGGTGAAGAGCTGCTGTTTCCTGGTTTCTTTTCTCTCTTAAACATGGCAATTAGTTCTAACGAAAACTGCCAAAACCAGAAATCAGGAATCTAAACTCTAGCTTGAGTTAACTTTCCTTCAGACTAGAGGAAACTGAGACTGAAGAACATAATATTATGGATGTTTATTGAGTTAAATGATTTTTACACAACATTTACAAATTAAGGTCTTCACCACATTGCTAGAATGTCAAACCATTCATTCCTCACTCTACACCTAGTTAGACACAAGAATATTACCTAACCACAACTAATAATCAAACTTTGTCAATACTAAATTTGTAACATCAATCTAACTTATTAAAATTATGTCACCTCACTTTGCTTTTGCACGATCCAAGTATCACTACGTAGCCCTCGTGACACCATCGGCATCTCTAAATTCTGCAGGACTCTACCTGTCCATGGCAAATTTGCTTTCAACTCAAAACTCTTGGTTTGAAGAAATCATGTGTAGATCAGTGAGATCTGCAGAATACCTAGAATTGTTGTTGGACATACAAGCCAGGAAATATAACATGATTAATTACCCAGCTGGTGGTTCAAATAGATCAGCTCAAAACCAAGGAACAATCTTCCAAACATAATTCTATGGATTATAAGAATTTTCAGTTCCATCAGATGCAGGAATCTTTAAGCAGTGAAACACATATTTGCAGTTCCAACAGAGTAAAGGCACAGTACACCTGCCATTCTTATAATTGCTCGCGGATAAATGCCATGGATTTTAACATGGAACCCAATGTATCTCTTGAAACCTGAAACTTCACCTCTGTTTCTCCACTGGTTGTCTTGCTATCTTGGAGCTAAAAGCATAAGAAGATAAACAATGTTCAAACTCAATGCTTACAGTGCAACTAATAAGAGGAACCAATAACATTTTTTTATTGTGAATGGTAAACCAATTCCTGTTGCGGAAACTTCTGGCTACTCAGGAACTTACCGAAAATATTAACATCAAAATTTAGTAACAGCATTCCCTTTGCATCTTCAGGGTAATACATTGGACTTCATAATTAGCACAACTAGAACAACAATGTGAACCCTCATGGCATTTGATATTCTCAATATTATATTTCCAATGCGATATCGTCTCTTAACTACTTTACGTTTCATATTCTAGAAATCAATCAAAAAAATCAATGGAAGAATTAAATAGAATGAAGGTAAGATTAGGATGTTATAACTTAAAGGAAATGCTTATGGAGTTTTAACCAACAAAGAAAATCATTAAATTGAACTGATCAATGACGCCATAAGAAGGAAATAAGAGAGTAAAGTTGAGTCACTGTCCTTCACCTTCGAAAGGAAAATGAAAAAAAGAAGCAATTTATTTTTTAATAGTTCAAAGATTCTGAAACTATTATTCCAAAGACAATACATTTGAAATAGTGAATTTATATACCTTCAAATTGATGACAGCCACTCTATTGCTTGGTGCGGAAAGCTGCTGACTGATGTAGGCCATGGATCGTAACATAGGCTCTAATGTGACCCTTGTAAGTCTAAACTGCACATCAGCATCTGCTGGTGGATTTTTGCCGTAATCTAGCAGCTATAACAAAGGTAGAACTTGATACATAAGCACACAAATACACACAACTAGCACGCTTGAATATGGAAAGAAACCTATATTAGTCACCAAGCTATCCATACATAATTAAATTTGAAAAAACGTGCATAGTGGATAAAAATAACTGAAACATTCATGTGGAAAGCTCCCATCAATTCAAGAGGTGGATAGGTTGTAACTACCACAAAACCGGATCATAAACAGGTTTGCTGAAGATAATAATAATATCTATTTCCGTAATTTTATGACAACAATATCCAGCAATAGAAATGAAAATGCTTCTTGAAAAAGTAATCACAGAAGACTTGCCACACAATTTATAAGGGAACAAAATAAGCTGCACTTACTTTCAAGTTGATGACAGCAACTTTTCCAGCTGGAGTAGATGTCTTATCTTCTATAACCCAAGTCATGGACTTAAAATAAGTAAGCACCACCTACACCATCAGGATGAAACAAAAGAAAAATGGTCAGAAAACTCAGGTGTACACTAAAATTCTCACAATTAGCAGATAAATTACCAAGCATGTAAGAACTTTTCAATGTTTCTAATCCTAATATTAGTGTTTCATACCGTGTTATCAGCTGGGGCAACATCACGATGGATAGACACAGGTGCCATGGTAGGCTGGTTTAGATCGGCAACAGGTACACCTGCATCATTGAGATTGAAACGATATGGGTTTGTATCTTGCCAGGGCCACGATGAAGGGATCGTTTCAGGACTTGATAGAGGGGCTTTCTTATTATTGTCTTCCAGGTTATTCCCATTTCCTTGGGAACTAGGAGGTGCAACTCTGGCAACATTTTTCTTCACAGAAGAAATCTGTTTTCCACCTTCTCTTAAACCATATAGAGCTGCATTATATGTCTCTATAGCTATTGCCCCTTCTTCTGCATACCTAATGGCTTTAAAGCAGAGATGATTAAAACGAGAAGACAGTGTTTCAATATTTTGCAACTCTGCATTATGTTCCTCTAACCCAATTAAAGATTTAGCATTCCTTGTCCATCGCTTCAATATGTAGTGAGATGGAAGAGTAAGAACATTTGTCACCGTGAAGACAGTCAATATATGTCTACACAGAATGCCACAATATTCAAACATTTGACAGCTGCAACATGCATTCATTTCAGAAATATTCAATGTCACCATGAATGCTTTGTCATCGTGTTCGTATTTAGCAACTCTAAATTTACTAAGCATTCCCTCACTCTCAATCTTATTAGCTGTATATACAAAAGTTTCAACTAGTTCTTCCTGAAATTTTGCAAATACTTTCTTTGAATAGAGGTTTGCAGCCTGTTGTTCCATTGGGGATGGTGTCTTTAGGACAGGAGTAGTACAAATGGTCTCGTAATCAGCCTCTATTTCCCTCTCAAGAAAATGATCTAAAGCTCTTTCATATTGCTTAAAGAACAGAGGTATTGTAGTCTGTTGATTCACATATCCATCAAAAAAGGAGCTTACCCCTTGGTTGGAAGAAAGTGCAGCAAAAAAAGTGCCACGAAAATAAACAGGTGCCCATTGTTTACGTGCACTGTAGACAGCCTGAAGCCACTCATTCTTTTGGAGGTCATATTTTTCAAGGATAGAAATCCACGATGATTCAAAATCCTCAATTGTCTCAGAAAAATTGATACAGCTGTACAGCTCGCCATAGAATGAAGGATGAGCAAGGTATACATGAGCCAGTCTTTCTTGACCCTCTCGTAATATGTGCCACTTGCAGATACAATGGCGAGTTTCTGGAAACACCTGAGCAACTGCTGTTTGTATGGCTCTGTCCTGGTCAGTAGTGAAAGAAACAGGAGGCCGGTCATTCATTGCTGATAGCCATGTCCGAAATAACCAAATAAAAGATGACTCGGACTCATCTAGAAGCAATGCACAACCAAACAATACCATCTGACCGTGATGGTTCAGACCAGTAAAAGGGGCAAATGGGACCTGATATTGATTTGGTCTATACATAGTATCAAATATAACTGCATCACCAAAGTGCTGATATGCCATCCTGGATCTTGCATCCGCCCAAAATACATTGATCATACGATTGTCATCATCAAGTTGTATTGCATAAAAGAAGCCAGGATTCTCAGCTTGCATTTTCTTGAAATAGTTCAGAAGATTTTGAGCATCTCTTCCAAGAGTTCTCTTTCTGCTAGGAGGCCGGATGTAGTTTAAAGGAACCTGCACATTCCTAACCGGGAAATTGGGTTCTGAGGGTGAGGCACTTCTAGCATGATTAGGATCATATGCCACATGGTTTCCATCCATGGAACTGTGGACATCAATAGCAGCATCCGAAGTTTCACCTGTGCTCTTTGCAACTCCAGCAAAATGCCTTCGAGGTCGAAGATAATGTACCTTAGTAGGTGCCCCCATAGAATGGTTGTGCTCCTCCACAAACTTTGTAACAACCCAACTGCTTGAATCCTTCTGTTCTATCCTGAGCATAGCATTACAACTCTCAACATTCTTTCTCTTGAAAACCTCCCTAGAACATGCAAAATCCCAAGTCACGATTGGACCATCAGGTTTCGAACGGGTGAAATGACCAATATGTGTGTTAAATCCCAGATGCCTGGCATAGGCATCATAGAATGTCCTTGCATCATCTTCTGCCTCAAATTCCATACCCAAATGAGGTATAGCACTCCCCTCATCATCCTCAATTCCACTAGCAACTACAGTGGAGTTTTCTCTCACTTTATTTGTCAAAGCATCATAGGTGCCAGCATTTTCTGCCAAATGATTATTATTCCCTTTTTCTGCCTCCATATCCATAAGCATAAATATGTTTACGGATCCCTCTCAGAGGCTATAAACATACATCATTCTCATTCAAATTGTACACATAACCAAGCAGCATGAAGACTCTATCTTGGTATGGTCACCTAATGCACTGTTGAGCAAAAAAAAAGGCAATAAAATAACGAGTGAAATGTTGTTAAGGTACAACGACTAACTCAAGAAAAAACACAAGTAACAAAAAATGAATCCAATTTAGGTATCAAAAACTAATTGCTGGAATCAGTTAAGCTGAAACAATTGCAGACACATTACATGACAATAATACTAAAGACAATAACATTGGAATCCAACTATGACTTTCCAACCCACAATTATACTTGTTTTATCCAGACCATTTTGCAAGGCCTTAGTGCATTAAGACATAACAAAGCATGAAAAGAGGACCATATAAATGTGATGCATTTCGGTTCCTCATCATTCCAAAATTGCATAGCCTGATAACCATCATTGTTAAACATTTTCACAGTACACTAAAACTACTCCAAATAAATGCTCCAAAACTATACACAAATGCCGAATCCATAAAGAACCCAACAGAGAAAACACTATTGAAACTAAATAAACGTGATTTCAAAAAAAAACTAAATAAACGTCATAATAAATTTTGTAATCCCAATAAGCTACTAAATTCACGGAACTATCAAAAGCTGCAATCTTTAACAACAAATTGTGAGTAATAGTAGAAAAGAACCAACCTTTATGAATTTTTGACGTTAATTCAGCTAAATTAAAGCCTCTCTGTGCTTATGTGGTTGAAAGCACAGAGAGAGAAAGAACTGTCTTTTCTGGGTTTCACAATGAGTTGAGCTTTTGTCGAAGAATGGTGTTCTCAGTTTTCGGGAGAGAGAGAGAGAGAGAGAATTGTTTGGGGCAGTTGTGAGTTGGAGTGTACGAACCAGAAGTTGAAGGCGACCCCGTTTCACATTAACTCAAGCATTTGAATAAAGTTTTTTTTTTTCTGTCATAAGCACAATATTAAGACATTTTTTTTTTCTAATTTGATCTCTAATATTTTTATTGTAATTCAATTAAGGTATTAATTAGTACACTAATAAATAGAAATTCATGTATTACTAACATTGTTATATTAGAGTTACATTATAATGTTAAATTATAATTTTTAACATCATCAGTTCAAAACGACACCATTTTATTATGATAACTAGATTAAATTATTTAAATAACTCAAAAACTAAAACAAATCCAATTTTTTACAAAAATTTAATTTTTCTCATCAAACCCACAAAGACAGCTCTTTTTGAGTAACAACTGCCGAAAACAATTTTATTTCATTCTTAAATCATCAATTTTGCTATTAAAAATGAGATTCTACCATATTTTTACAAAATAAAGACTCTAACTTGAACTATAGTGCAAACGTTAAGTATCAAATTGGACCCCAAAAAATTTGACTCCCATATTGTACTTTGAACAAAACGTTAAGCCCGAAATTGAACCTTATCCTCGTTAAAATTAGTCTTTTTTTAAGAAAGACCAACTCACTATTTTGCTGAATTAACTAGGTTGAACTTGCATTCTAGTGACACCCTCATTTCTCAACCCAACTATGTTGACCTAAAAAATAAAAGGAGGGTGGTGTATATTATTTCTTAAACTGTCATAAATTACATTTGAGTCATTTATGCCCAAAGAGTCTTGATACAAAATTTGTAACAAAGGAAATGGTACAAATTGAAAGTAGTGGGCTTCGTTTTTTGAATTGATGTCTTGCTTTGCCAACCAATTGGCGCCAGCATTTGCTTCTCGAAAGATGTGGCTAAGTGAACAACCTTCACTACTATAGAGAAGAGATGATGTACCAAAGGGGTAGTGGTCGAGTGGCGACCGACCCCCATGCTAGAAGTCTCGCCTCGGGTCCGCCCAGGTTCGATTCCTGGCGTGGGAGCACTCCCCTTCGGTAGCTCCCTGGCCTCTAGGAGCGGTCTGGAATAGTCGGGGTCCAATGTGGCCACCGGATACCAGGCGGTGTCGTCGACACGGCGGACCAAAAAAAATAGAGAAGAGATGATGTCTCGAAGATTAGCTCTTCATGACAGTCATTCCATGAGTTAGGATGCTTTATTATTTCCACAACTAATGAGCTATCCAATTCAAATAAAGCAGTGGTGATATTTTGATCGGATCCATCTGATACCTTGACTAATTACTTTAATCTCATCCATTAAGGGAGAGCAAAAGTTGATCCTCGTTGAAAAGGTATCTAAGCATAAGCTTGTATGTTCTCTTACCAGACCACCAATGGTAGCAGACTTGTGCTAAAAATTAACAGTGGTGTCTACATTAACTTTCACTTGTACTAAAACATCATATCCTTATTACCGTATTAATTACATACTAATTAATCATATTATCATATAAGTACATATGCTTTAAAACTTTTCTCGTAATACGCATATATTACATTATCATTAATCATTATTAGTCTTTTTTCCTAATCTTATTAATCATACATGCAATTATATCGTATATTCAGTTTACAGTTACTCTGATATATACTCAGAATATTGATCGTATTAGTTAACATATTCATGGATTAAGCTTTATGTTAACTTAATATGCCTATTATTTTAGAATATACAAGTTCATACTTTACGTAGAACTGATATATAACGGCTGTACCCTGAATATATCCATGTTTACATATTGCACTCCACTAAAACAATCTCAACATATTAATTGTTCTCAAGCAAATATCGGCTTATATCTATCAACATACACCTCAAACATTCATATTAATCTCAAACAGCAACAACTTAGATATATACATATATATAACAAAAATTTCAACAACCAAACATCGGTATCAATCCATCAACAAAACATATCATATGTAAGTGCAAAACATGCAACAACACTCAAAACTCCTAGGTCCAGCTCCAATGAAGAGAGAGAAAATAGTTTGGGAGTAGCAGTCAACCCACCTATATAACCTGTACGTATATCTGAACTCACTACTGGATCCTGAAACAAAAACCGCAGTTGCATGAGTTGCAGGCTCAGTGAATAGTCAGTATATCAATTAATCAATTAAATTCATTTTCGTATTATAATAACAAAACTGTAACAATGAGTACGATTTACATTTAGTTGCATATTTTGTGATTGTTGCAATAATATACGATTTCTTGTGATTATTTTATTCATACACAATAACTTTGTATAACTTGTATATCTTGTCATGCAACGAAAAATGATTATGCAATATGCTCGGTATCTTCCTTTCTGTGCTTCCTCTCCAATATGATCGATCATAATATTACCAAACCATATCTCCACCAATACCATATCATCTCATATCATATCCATATGAAGGATATTCATATCCATATCAATCATATTTATACCTATCAATGCAATCATACAATCGTACATCAGTAAATAAACATAAACGTACCTGTTCGCATTTTTCGTTTCGCATATCTCTGTTCGCATTTTCGATCATATATAATTGTATTCATTTCCAATTCTATACCAATGACACATTTTATCATTTAATCGCAATTCATATATAATCTTAAACAATCAATCAATATCGTATATAATTTTGCATATGATTATATTTTAAAGTGAGTTTGACTACTCACTTGTCAACTAAAGTACTTAGACTGGCGTGTACCTGTGTCCTATCCTGACCTTCTCGTATGTCGTTCTATATAAACATATATGAATCTTTCTATAAAATTCAATATAACAATAATTATAATGCATGTCCTAAATTAACTCTATTAATTTTCTATATAAACATATATATATATATATATATATATATATACATATAACACCCTATAAAATTCATTACACTAACATATTAAATTTGTATCTCTCTAACTCAACCCTAAGAATTTCCTATCTTTTCTCAAATTATCAATTTCTAGCTTTAAGTTAATTTTACGATAATTTCAATATTAAAACTCGTAAAAATTTACGATAAACTTCGAATTTTACGTGTTTCGACTATACCAATGAATTTCCGACTCGAGATTAAGATCGATTCTATAACTCGAACCCGTTTCCTAGCCCGATTTCACTCTTTCTCTTTATAGATTCTCTCTCCTCCCTCTCCTTTTTCTTTCTCACGTTTCTCTCTCTCTTTTTCCTTCTTCAAGTTTCTATAACTTTCCACGCTTATATAAATTTTTTATTATTTTATTATTATTTTATTATTTTATTTCTTTTGCTTTTCTCCTTAATAGATACTTCATGTTAACCTACCATCAACCCTCAATTAATCTGTCCTTTCTTTCAATTTAATCAATAATTTATTACTTTCATTAATCATTTTAATTATCTTATTAATCATAAGGTTTTAAGACGAGGTTGTTACAAGTTCTGCCAGTGGAGGTTTCCAATTTTTGTGGTTGGCCCGCCTCCTGTGTGAGTTTGGCTTGAACAATAATAGATTCACCCTTACCCGTCTGTAATTGTCTGCCAAGACAAATATCAATCCTTTGGTGAGATGTTGCCTTGCTTGGTTGTTGAAAATTATGTTATTACAGAGAGACAAGTGTTTCCATGTTGTGATGCCAAACACTAGATTCCATTTAAGCTTTCCTTGCCAATTGAACTCCGTCGTCATATTGGTACATAGCCAGTCTTGTAATGTCTGAGAGAAAAATAGGCTTTGCCGATGGCGAGGAATGATACTTTGCCATAACTCTTTCACCTTGGGGGCAATCTCTTAGAACATAGGTGATAGTCTCCTCCTCAACGCCGCATGATTGGCAATTTCTGTCCTCCGTTAAATGACGCGATATCTGTTAACGTTCATGAGGAGCTTATTCCTTGTTGTCAACCAGATGAATGTTCTTATTCTCTGTGGAACCTGCCATGACCAAATTTTAGACCAATCAAAGTCAGTAGAAGTTGTGCTATTATTTCATCACATATATAGTCAACTACAATTTTGAGATCAAACTTCCCTGAGGATGTGAGGTTCCAAAAAGGTTGGTCTGCTTATTCATTGTTAAGGATGATTTCCGTTCTAATAATTCTCTCTACAACAACATTCGATAGATTGAGATGGAACACAGAAATATCTTAAACGCCTTCTGCATACACATCTGCTGAGGTTGCATCAACATTATTGACGAATCTGTTGATTGGTGTACAGACAAAGCACGTAAGTGTTATAAATGTTAAGTTGTAGGTATTGGATTGGAACATCTTTTTCTTGAAAAGCTTCCCAGGACCAGAGAGAAAGAGAGATAAATGGAGGAGAGAGAGAAAGAGAAAGATAGAGATAATGTTTATATAAAATGATATTTGAGTCTTTTAATCTAATATGCTTATATTTTAGGAATATGTTTGGTATTTTAGGCAAATATTTCTATAGGTTGGCATTTGAGGAAAGTTGTATAGTTCAAGTGGGTAACCTATGACCTTTGTTCATCCTTTGTCCCTATGTTTGAAGCCCACCCTAATTATCAAACCTTACTTAAAAACTGATCAGCAAAATTGTCAAATTTTTTACCCTTAGAATAAACAAAGGAGATAAAAAATTTATAAGATTCAAAACAAAGATTCACATTGTGACCCCCAAATTTAAATATCATCTGCGTATACTTCCCTCCTACAAATAATACTTAAACCCGAAAAATCAAGTTTTTGGGATTAAAAGTAAAATACAATCATAATGAAGAATGAAAAAGAAGGTACATTAAAACCAAACACAACTTTATAATCATAATATACAAAAATTTTACAAAAAATGTTTTCAGGTTATTAATGAAACAAGAATTCTAACAATTCTATTTTAAAAAATAACCCGCCAAAAATACATATGATAGAATATGCATAGTCATGTACAACTCAAACCCTAACTCAAACTCCAAGCACTGCACACCTCGGTTCTATTCTGACCGAACCTAAAAATATGAGCACTGAGCACCGTTCCAACCAAAATGAACTTCTTAAAAACTTGCCGAGCATAGCAGGCAATAAATGCGTGAGTTATACACTCAGTCAGCAACATAACCACACAGGGTCGACTTCATTCAACATAAAATAATAAATTCAAATATTATTTTATGGAAAATTATAAATGTATTCAGGGTATAGAATAAGGTTATAAACTTAGAATTTATAAAATCACACTACATTCTATACCCAAGAACAACATTTATCGATTCTTAATGAGGATACAGGTAAAAACGCGGACTGGGCACAACTATGCGCAGTCATTGAATACTACGCGGAGTCGTTCCCACACCACGTAGTTTTGAAACTCAAAGAACGCGGTGTCAGAACTTACTATGCGGACTCGCCTCCACACCGCGTACTTAGGGGCTACCCCGCGTAGTTACCTGTCAGTCCAAAAAATTCCATAGCAAACACATTATAACCTACACAATTCACAACATAACAATACTACATCAACCAAACCAATTTTCTATCTTTATTCTAATTCAATCATCATTCAAAACATTTATAAATCATCTAATCCATCATTCAAATCAATCATTAAATCATCAAAAATATCATATCTAAAACAATTCAACATAGCATATACCAAATCGAGGCATATAACATTTCAACCATTATCTTTCATCACCAACTAATTCCTTCAATCAATCAATTCAATCTAAAAACAAGTATAAATCATACCAACATATATACTAACCATTCAAACAATATTCAAATGATCACTAATTCATATAAATGCAATATGTAAATGAATGCCAATGCATTTCTAATGCATTACTCATAATCTTACTATTAATAACCCACATCATTCTTTTACTAATCATTTCCACAGACATTTGCAAACGGGCCTCCTCGGCCATGAGTATCAGTTATCAACTAATAATGGATCCATATATTCTTGCACATAAAGTGCCCCAATTTGCCCACAAAGTGCCCACGATACACACTCAGGGTGTGATCAATCTACTCACAAAGCGCCCATGATTAGCAATTATCATACTAATCAATCTGCACACTCTAACACCTGAAAGTGTTAAGAGTTTTCCACATGTGCTCGGTATAGTATGTTTTACATACTACCCGTTCAATCATATTCAATGTTCACCAAGAACCCGATAACCACTCCCTCTGATGATTTACTAATACAAAGTCAAAGTACATACGCTCACAAAGAGCCCTAGACTTCCTATCACTCCTCAAGTGATATCATATTCATGAATGCCATAACCTTTTAAATCTTAAGATGCATATCTCATATTTGGCAATCAAATATTGAATGATGTGATCAACACATCCAATCCATTATTTATCATCAAACATGGTCCAACACATTCACATCATTCAATCCATATGCTTTTAAGCACTTATGGTAACACAATAACACTCAATTACACCAACCATCAAACACATTACTATATACACATATATATATATTATCAACATACCAATGATACTCAATTTATAATTTATTAATTACATTCTCAATCCACTGTTCAAGATCATAATTATTAACACGGAATCATCACATCGCGTGAACTCATATCATTCATTAACAATTTCAAGCAAACAATCACAACATACAAGCAAACACAGAAGCCGCGCTCGAGTTACTTACCTCAAATCTCACTTAATTCCCGACTAGGAACCTCCTGCGTCGTCCTGTTTCGATCCTCCTAAACATATAATTAAGAATTATGTTAATTAAATATTCATATTCACAGTTGCTTTCTAATAAAAAATGAGATGATATTATACATATATATGTATGTATGTATCATTTTTCTCTATCTTTCCTTCTCTCTCTCATTAATTTCCTCAACTACCTTTCCAAACCTCTTCTTCATTAACTAATTATACTTCCCCTTCATTTAATT
>CANYCX010024416.1:0-12450 GCA_948193385.1 Breynia disticha f. nivosa
GACACCGCGTAATCCCTCACCACCACGCGTAGTATGGATGAGTCCGCGTTCTGTGCTGTTTCCTGGCTAAAAATGATAGAAAATTAACAACTTAGCTATGTGTATATGTGTATTTTTATAACCTATGAAGTTGTGAATATATCCTATACTATGAATACTTATATAATTTGAATTAATATGAATGCTAAGAATAAAATTGAATTGAATATTCTTGCGTTTAACATGTTCTTTGTTGTATATTTTTATATATTGAATAAATGATGGATGGTTGTCCATTTGGTAAGTGTTACTTATTGAGTTTCGTAACTCACGGAATTTGAAAACCTGCCACGTCCGGCAGATTTTGTAGGAAACATTTTGGATCTAAAGGTGAGCAGTTTTGGATGTTTAGACTCATAGTACGAACGTAAAGAAAAGGTGGGCAAAGCACTAGATATTTTCTCTCTCCTGTTTTTCATATATGTTTGGAAAATGTATTTGAAATTTCTTTTTGATAAGGGTTAATTTTGAGATAGGATTAGTTTAAATTCTTTTCCTATATAACCCTAACTGGATTCTGTAAAACTTGTAAATATGTTTTCAGTAATGAAGGATGTATGTATTTATTTCCATACAAATGTGTGAATATTTATATTTTGGAATTTGGAAACCTTTATACTAAACTATGATGTTCAGAATTTAGGTATTACCTGTAAGAAATATTTATATAATATCGGGTAATAGTTAAATTTTGGGCATCACATTTTGTCTGACAATAAAAGATTTTTTGTGATATGTTACTATCATGAAAAGCTTTAATTTTGTCTTTATTAATGGATGCATTATGATATGCATCATTGCAAAGTTCCTCTAGCTCCTGTAAATAAAGTTTTCTTTATTTTCCTACTTCATCTATACACAGATTGTGTTACCTAATCACTCAATAAGCTTTATGCTCCATCTACACTAGTAGGTAACATGATTTTATATAAACCAATCGGTAAGGTGGCATACCTGGATTGGTTTTGTATTCCACCTGTAAGACTATAAGGCGTCGTCTAGGCAAGTGCTCTAATCTTTCTTATTTGGGTTTACATTTTTTGCCAAAATATATTTCACCTCTATGTTTGATAATTTTGCATGGTCGCTCATTTGTGGGTGATAAGCTGTGGAATTCCTATGGTTCACACCATTTTTTTGAATAAATATTCGATTACACTATTTCAGAAATGGGTTCCACGATCGTTATGATTTCTTTGGGTGTGCCAAAATTGAAAATACTATTAGACTTGACAAAATATGCAATAACTTTAGAATTGTTAGTAGAACAAGCTTTTGCCTCAACCCATTTCGAAACTTAGTCAACAGCCAAGATAATATATTAGTTTCTATAAGATGATGGAGAGGGGGCCACAAAATCCATACTCCAAATGTCAAAAACTTCATAAATAAGAATAGGTGTTTGGGGAATTTCATTCCTCCTGCCTATATTTCTAGTTTTCTGACATTGTTCACAAGATTTACAAAACATACATGAATCTCCGAAAATATGAGGCCAAAACAAAACACATTCTAACACCTTTATACCAGTTCTTTGATGTCCAAAATGAACACCACATGCATATGGATGACAAAATTGTAGAGTGGATTTGTTCTCATCCTGATGCACGTATGATCGAGTTATTTGGTTAGGAAAAAATGTTTTCACAAATAAGGAATATTCCACACATAATAGTTTGTATCACATCACAATTTTCTACGTTGATTAGTTGTAAAATGTTCAAGATATTCATTATTAGTTAGGAAATTTACCATACAAGCATACCATGGATCACTATGCATCAGTGCTAGGTGAATTGTATTGACAATAGGGAAAATTGGTTGATGGCCTGCCCATGACGTTGATACTATGTGCAACTATTTATCAAGAAATTCAGCAACGATGTCAGCATGGTTTTTTAGACTATATGGTAGCCTACTCAGATTATCTATAACGAGGTTTTTGCTTCCCTTTTTGTCCCTAATATCCATGTCAAATTCTTAAAGTAGCAATATCCACCTTATGAGTCATGGCTTTGCATCCTTTTTGTACATCAAATATTTCAAAGCTACATGGTCAGAGTAAACAATAACTTTAGTTCCCAATATATACACCAAAATTTTTATAAAGCAAAACCACAACTAATATTTCTTTTTTGGTGACAAAATAATTTATTTGGGTATGATCAAGTGTGGTTGAATCATAGGAGATGACATGTGGATCATGTTCCGCTCTTTGCCCAAAAATTGCTCTGATTGCATGGTTTCTAGCGTCACACATGAGCTCGAATGGGCAAACTCCAATATGGTGCTTTATCATGGGTGTTGAGGTGAAATGTTCTGTCAAGGTGTCAAAAACTCTGTGACATTTTTCATCAAAGTTAAACTCCACATCTTGTTGTAAAAGATTACTTATGGGGAGGGCAATCTTAGAAAAATCTCATATAAATCTCCTGTAATAGCTTGCATCACCAAGAAAAGAACTCACATCCCACATGAATGTGGGTTAAGGTAAAGAATGTATGACATCTATTTTTACCTTATCAACCTCTATACCATTGATTTAAACAACATGTCCCAAAGTAAGTCCTTTATCTACCATGAAATGACATTTTCCAAAATTCAGTATAATATTTGTTTCAATGCATTGCTTTAACACTTTAGCTAAGTTATCCAAACAAGATGTAAAAGAATCACCATAAATTGTGAAATCATCCATAAATACCTTAATGATGTTCTCGACATAATCTGCGAATATACTAACCATACAACATTGAAAGGTGGTGGGTGCATTGCATAGACCAAACGATATGTGCATATATGAAAATGTACCAAAAAGACATGTAAACATGGTCTTTTATTGGTCTTCTAAAACTACAAGAATCTAATTAAAACCTAAATAACCATCTAAACAACAATAGTGAGATCTTCCTACTAACTTTTCAAGCATTAGATCAATAAAAGGAATTGAAAAGTGGTCTTTTCTTGTAACAGAATTCAACTTCCTATAGTCAATACAAACATGCCAACCATTTTGTACATGGGTAGGAACTAACTCACCTTGTTCATTTGTGACAACAATTATACTTTTTCTCTTTGGCATAACCTGTATATGACTTACCCATTTGCTATATAAAATGGCATAGATAATACATGCATCTAACAATTTAATATTTTGTTTCTTTACCACTTCCATCATTGGTAGATTTATATATCAATGAGGCCATCGAGTTGGTTTGCTATGATCTTCCAATAATATACGATGCATACATATGGTTGGACTCAATCCCTTTATGTCTGCAAGTGTCCACCCAAATTTTTTAAATTTGCAAAGAACAAGAAACAACCTATCTTCTTCTTTTTCACTTAGCTTGTTTGAGATGATGACAGGAAGTGTATTTCTTTCTCCCAAGTAAGCATACTTCAAGTGAGGTGATAGGGTCTATAATTCCAACTCAGTCTGTCAAATAATGATAGGACAAGCTTTTAATCTATCTTGCTCTGTGACAGCATACCTATGACTTGGGGCCTTTTTTTGGATTTGGCTTCTACTTCATCCAACGAGTTAAGGTCCTGCACAACGAATACAAAGTCAGTATGTACAGTCCATTTTTTTCCTAATTTTTGCAAAGATGATGGTGTAATATTATTTCTTAAATTTAGGCTCAAAGCCTCAGTATCATGAAATTTAAACCATTTATCTATCAAACAACCCACATTATCAATTGCATATAATGAAGGATAATCAATTTGATGCTTCATAAACTCATTAATATTGAATCTTGTAATAGCTCCATCAATTTCCATAGATAAATTCCTACTATGAGCATCGATTCTAGTCCGAGTAGATTTTAGGACTGGTATGCCTAACAATACCAATCTAGAATTAGGTGTATGATCGTCTTACATATTCAAGACAAAGAAATTTGTAGGAAATATTAAATCATCCACTTTCACCAGAACATCTTCTAACACAAACTTAGGATAAACATTATATCTGTCAGTTAATTGCAAAATCACACCTATGGGTCTTAGAGGACCCAAATTCAATGATTGTAAATGAAAAGAGGCATAATATTAATAGAGGCTCCCAAATCACATATAATTTTTTCCGTTCCAACTCCTTCTATAGAACAAATGCATTTTCACCAATAGACATCCTCTCATTACTATACAACTTAACCTTAATAACATATGTGTCCTTAAAGAAGCGTACATACCTTGGGGAGTGCTTCAAATCAATTAGCAATGGTATGTTCATAACTACCTTCTTGAAAGTTTCCAATATGTCTTTCTCTTCTTCTAATTTACCTTCCTTTTTTAGTCTATTAGGGAAAGGAGGTGATTATGGAATTGGTTGCACTAAATCTTTGTGTCTAACCGTGTTTTTAGTACCATTATTTGTGTCCTAGGTGACGTTTTACCCATGGGAACACTTAGTCCAACTCTAATGTACAGACATTGGCACATCAGTAGCATCTTTTGGGTTTGTATGCCCATGACGTGGGGCCTGTGATGACTAGTTTTCTCTTTTTTGCTCTTTTGTCATAATTTAAGCTCCTTTCCTCTTTAGAGTGTAATAGCATTAGCATTTTGTTGAAGATCAACCTCAAATTGTGATGGAAACCTACCTTGTGATTTGAGCTTTGAAATAGAAGTTGTTAAAATAGAAACTTGAGATTGGAGTAACTTGATAGCATCTTTTGTTTCTTTTTTATCAAGTTGGATTTATTGATTTGCCAAAATGAAATTTCTCATCATTTCCTCAAGTGATTGTACTATTTCTCCTAATCGTGGTGGTTGTGGTTTTTGTTATTGAGGCTGTTGAGCCCAAATTTTTGACTTAAATATTCCCAAATTTGAACACCATTTAAAATATTAAAAATAAAAATAGAAAATACTAAAAACTCAAAAAACTCATATATAGATATACCCCGAACACGGGTCCAAAATCAGTTTATAAAATACACAAACCAGCAAAAGCAAAATATCATATATACATATATGTACATGTCTGTACAAAACAAAAGCTGAATAAAACACTAGAGCCAGACCTCCTACAGAAATCTTGATATGCCTCTGATCAACAGCTCGCAAGTCCGTGGCAGCTACCTACGATTTGCACCATAATTCAACATTCAAACAAGTGAGTATTCACAAATACTCAGTAAGTGGAAATCTGAATATTGAATAAATGAAGTGTAGGGGAACAGCACGAGACCGTGCTGGATGAACACGATGACGTGCTCAACAGCTTCCCAGTTGACACGTCGTGTCAAAACAACACGAGTTGTGGTCATATAACACAAACCCAAGTAACACGATCGTGCTACCCTAGAGCACGAGGGCGTGCTCATACACAAATCCCACAATGGCCCAGTAGCTGGGTTGTGCCGATGAACACGTGGTCGTGCTAAGCTACTGTTTTGGTACTTTACAATCTAATCTCATTAAGTTTCTCTGCAAACAATTATGCATAGGTATAAACCTATCCAACATCGAATATATATCAATCACACAGTGTCCAAACTCATCAAACACATAATCACAGTTGTTTGCATCACAATATAGTCAAGTACCAAACATACCATCTCATATGAACTCATATCATAATCAACATCACATATATAGATAGAAAAAATCAATGCTCATATGAATGCCATAATCTTGTGTATGGAATGAATCTCAAGCACAGACAAATGCGAATGCCTGGGGCTTACATCCATCGGTGTCTCACTGGCATTGTGAGTCTCACGCAGCATCAGGAGTTTCACGTGGAATCAAGCGTCTCACTCGGCATCGTGAATAAATCACGGAATAGTCGAGACTCTCTCAACCGACATGTTATAAGTCTCTCAACTGACACTGCGCATCTCGCGTTGTATCCTCGATAGCTCAGTGTCACAAAAATCATGCAACGCAATGAATGATTATACGCATTCAACATGCTACACGGTAATCTCAAATGTATGCTCAAATCAAGCAAGTCTTATCCTTAATACATACATGCCAAAGCAAGTCACATGCTACTATAAGTCAACAAAATGTTAATCATACATGTGATCAAACAGAGCATACCAATTGCAATCACAATTAATAGTCATATCAACATAAGCTAGAAATCACATCAAGCTAATTATGTTTCACACAAACAAAAACATATGAGTATTTAATCCTCTTTTAAAGCTTTTAAGCTTTAGGTTCTTTATCAATTTGTTTCCTTTTAGTATAATGCTACTTAACTAAGGAAATCACTTATGAAACTACTCAATTCTCATAAGTATAAAGGTTGTAATTGGAAACCACTTGCCTCGAAATACGTGCAAATAAGCACCGCTTCCACTGCTTTAACGCCGACTTAAAATCTTTGGCTCATAAACGTCTAGATCCTCCTAGACAATCAAAAAACATAACAAATGATTAATCTTTTATCCTTTAACTGATATTTCAGCAACCTTACACTAAATTAGTTCTCCAACCATCATTTTACAAACTACCTTCCTTCCTTTCACTCAAGCTTAACTAAGGATAATCAACTCATCCTAAAGCATTAACCGTAGCTCAAGCTTACTTCACACATATTTACAGAAGTTCCAGCAACTAAATAACCAATCAAAATCTGAATTTAACATCTCACTAATCATGAACACATAAGAACACTTACCTTCACACTTAGGATTGATTTTGGCAAGAATTACTGTTAATTTGATCCAAACACGTTGTTGGACACCTTTCTAGGTTTCCAATCGACCTGCCTACTTCCTTTCTCAGTTTTCAAGTAAATGGAAATTAGAATTGATATAGTCAATTTAGTCCCAATGAGCACAATCTTGAGCACAGGTTGTGCCACTTGTCGTGTCGTGCTTTTCTCAGCATGAGTTCCTGTTCTGTCGTCCACGGTATTGTTATACAATTAGTTCAACACAATGGCGTGCTGATTTTCCAAGATGAGCACAGAGTCATGCTTCACATCCTTCATGAGCACGAGGACATGCTCATGGTCGTGCTGTCTGCTGGTATTTCCCAATTTTTCCTAAATGATCCAATTTGACCCGAATAAATGCAGTTTTTATTTTATTTTAAATCCTACAATTTCCAAAAAGTTACAACTCTCCCTAACTTATGATAGATCAAATCGCAAGGATTTTTGGATATGGTACATTTCCACTTACATATACCATATGTACAAGCTCAATTTTTAGAAACAAACATACATACCATGCACTCAAAACAAACCCGTAATGCTAAAACATACCTGTAAACATCCTCAGAAAACTCCAAACACGTCACATTGCTGATTCAAGCTCTATCCTTCTTTTTCACAAATGAAATCAAGTTAAGTACTTTCTTAACTTGAAATCATAACTCAATTCATCAGTTCACACTCTCAAAATCACAATCATACATCAAGTACCAGAAATCGAATTCAGAAACAGATATGGGTACTGTCATCTCATATCTGACTCAACCTCCCAATTTGCTTCTTTTGGTGAATAAAAACTCCATTTCACCAATACCATCGGAATCTCTCGATTTCTCAGCCGTCTCAACTGTCGGTCTAAAATTTGAACTGGCTCCTCCTGATAAGTCAACTCGTCGGATACCTCTAAATCAGGAGCGCTCAACACATGGCTAGGATTAGATCGGTACCGTCTCAACATCAAAAAATAAAACGCATCATGTAATCGGGACAACTCCACCGGTAGTCTCAACCGATATGCTAGTGGTCCCACCCTCTCAGTAATCTCATACAGTCTGAAATACCTAGGACTTAATTTTCCACGTCTCTTAAATCTGATAACGCCTTTCCAGGGCAAAACCCGTAAGACAACCCTATCACCAACAACATACTCGATCTCGTGATGATGTCGATCGTAATAGTTCTTCTGATAATCCTAGGCTGCCTGCATACATCTCTTCACTATGTTCACTTCATCCAGGGTTTGCTGAACCAACTCGAGTCCCTCTATCTATTGCAAATCCTCTAGATCCCAGTACACTGGACTCCGGCACCGTCTACCATATAGAGCCTCATAAGGTGCCATCCCTATACTAGAATGGTAGCTATTATTGTATGCAAACTCGACCAAAGGAAAATGATCATCCCAGTGTCCTCTAAAATCTAAAATACATGCTCTCAGCATATCCTCTATCGTCTGAATTGTCCTCTCCGACTGACCATCAGTCTGAGGATGGAAAGTTGTGCTAAACCTCAAACGAGTACCCATTGCATCCTAAAGACTCGACCAAAATCGCAATGTAAACCTAGGGTCACGATCAGACACAATAGAAGTAGGAACACCATGTAATCTGACGATCTCAGCAACATATAAGCTAGATAGCTTACCCAACGTATCCTCCTATCAGATAGCTAAGAAATGAGCTGATTTTGTCGATCTATCAACAATAACTCAAATAGCATCATGACGTCGAAACATTCTTGGTAATCCAATAATGAAGTCTGTAATGATCTTTTCCCACTTCCACTTAGGAATTTCCAATGGTCTCAACTTTCCAGCTGGCGCCTGATGTTCTGCCTTGATCTACTGACAAGGAAGACATCTAGCTACAAACTCAGCTATTTCCTTCTTCGTATGGCCCCACCAATACAAATCTCTCATATCCCAGTACATCTTAGTACTGCCCAAATGAACTGATAACGTAGAAGAATGAGTCTCTGTCATCAACTCAATCTTCAACTCTGCAATATCCAGAACACATAGCATATCTCTGTAATACAACACACCGTCGTCATCAAGTCGGTGCAAAGTCGTCATTTTTCCTTTCTCAATTTTCCTCTTGATTTGCATCAAATAATTATCTTCAATCTGTCTTGATGCAATCAAGTCTCTCATCTGTGGTCGAACTCTAATGTTTGCTAACATCTGATCCTCGATCAGATCTAACTGCACACGTAGCTCACGTGAAGCAAATAGAGACTCTGCTCTATAAGTAACCCAGTCATCATCCCTTTTCTCTTTCCTGCTCAGAGCATCCGCAACTACATTTGCTTTTCTAGGATGATACTCTATCGTGCAATCATAATCTTTCAATAACTCAATCCATCTCCTTTTTTGAAGGTTCAACTCTCTCTGAGTCGTAATATATCTGAGACTTTTATGATTAGTGAATATCTGAAAAGTCTCTCCATACAGATAATTCTACCAAACCTTCAAAGCATGAAAGATCGCCACTAACTCTAGATCGTGTATCAGGTAGTTAATCTCATACGGTCGTAACTGACGTGAAGTATATTCAATTACTCTACCATGTTGCATCAATACTCCTTCTATCCCAGCTCTAGAAGCATCGTTGTAAACTACAAATCCACCCTCTGATGAAGGTAACATTAGAACCGGAGCCTCAACTAGCCTTTTCTTTAACTCGCAAAAACTTTCTTCGCATTTGTCATTCCAAATAAACAAAGCATTCTTCCTTAACAATAAGGTCATCAGTCTAGCTATCCTAAAAAATCCTCAATAAATCGACGATAATAACCAGCTAAACCAAGAAAACTCCATACCTCAGTACCATTCCTCGGAGACTCCCACTCCTGAATTGCTTTTATTTTGCTAGGATCAGGTTTCACTCCCTCTGCAAAGATCACATGTCCTAGAAAAACAACCTCTGACATCCAAAAATCACACTTGCTGAATTTAGCATACAATTCTTTCTCCTTCTGCAAGTCGAGCATAATCTTCAAATGTCTCTCGTGCTCCTCTATATCTTGTGAATACACAAGAATATAATCAATGAATACCACAACAAACTTATCTAAATATGGCTGGAATACTTTATTCATCAATGCCATAAATACTCCTGGTGCATTCGTCAGCCCAAATGGCATCACTATGAACTCGAAATGCCCGTATCGAGTCCTGAAAGCTGTCTTTGCAATCAAGTCCTCCTCGACTCTCAATTGCCAATAACCTGACCTGAGGTAAATCTTAGAAAACTCAGTGGCTCCTAGCAGCTGATCTATCAAATCCTCTATCGGGCAACGGATACCTATTTTTCACTGTCACCTTGTTCAACTGACGATAGTCGATACACATTCGCATACTACCATATTTCTTTTGCACAAAGAGCACTAGTGCGGCCCAAGGTGAAACACTCAGGCATATAAACCCTTTATCCAACAGCTGCTCTTACTGTCTTTTTAACTCCTGCATCTCAACAGCTGCCATCCTGTACAGTGCAACAGATACTAGTGCAGAACCTGGTATCGTCTCTATCCTGAAGTCTGTCTCTCGTTGTGGGGGAAAACCTGGTAAGTCGTCAATGAACACATTAGGATAGTCTTGTACAATAAATACATCTGGTATCTCGAATTTAGGCTGATTCACGTCAGTCACTGACACTAAGTAGGCATTACAACCCTCCCGAATCAACCTTGTTGTTGTAATAGCTGAAATCAGGCATGAAGGAATAACCTTCTTCTCGCCAACTAATAACACCCGTCTCTCGCCATCAACCTATATAACGACTTCTTGAGTAAAAATTAACCATTGCTCGATTTCTAGATAGCCAATCCATCCCTACGATGATACCAAACTCAACCATCTTCAGAATAATCAAATCTGCCAGATAAGTCGACTCGCCAATCCTCAACTCATAATGACGTAAAATGTGTCGTACTATCACAATACTACCGGTAGGCATAGATACAACAACTGTATACCCCAGCTGCTCGATACTACCTCCTATCTGATCTACGAAACTCTCGTTCACAAAGGAACATGTGGATCCTGGATCAATCAACGCTATAGTAAGGTAAGTAAAAATAAATATCATACCTGTAATGACATCCAGATCCTCTATAGCCTCATCTCGGTTATAGCATATACTCTGGCATGTGGTGCTGACCCTATCAGTGTTGTGGAACCGCCAGCTGTACTCGTTGTATCTGAACCACTAGCTCCACCCTTGGAGGCTGATCCTCTTTTAAATGTAGACCCTGAACCGCATCCACCTCTACCTCTTCCACTACCACTGGATGCTGTAGTACGAGCCTCACCTACACTACTATGTCTAGATACACTGACTCCTTGAGATCCCGATCTCTGTGGATAATCTCTAGCAAAATGTCCTGGCTGGTCACATGTCTAACACAACTATTTGGTATCCCCGTCGGATGTATCCCTCGGATAAACAGGAGGTCTGGTGGAACCACTCCTCCCACCTTCTCGCCCAGACTGTCGACTGGCATTACCACCTGTCTCTCGCGGTGGTCTGGAGTCGAACTTCTTCTTCTTTCTCTACAACCTCTGAGAACTAGACTCTGACGCTCTCTGTCGCTTGCCTTCTTTTCTGTTTTCCTTTTTATCTCCCTCAGTCTCTAACTCTTCCGCTCTAAGAGCTGCCTCAATCAAAATTTCATAGGTCTAAGGTTTTAACGCAATCCTATTACGAATGGAATATCGTAAACCTCTCTTAAACCTATCTCTCCTCTTTTGGTCGGTATTGATGTCCTCTGGAGCATAGAAAGATTGTGAAGCCAATTTTTGTGAAGTTCATTTTTGAATAAATACAAGTTTGAGCACTACTTTTTTTTAAAACGGTTAAACTAAACAAGAAGGAGAAAACGAATAAATGGTTTTTAAACTCTTCAATACAAACCATACATCATTAATAATTTTAAATGCAAAAGCAATGGAAACGTTTTACGCATAGTATTTGGAAATCTCATTGCACTATAGTGTAAACACAACTCAAAACTAGGAGCTCGACCTTCAGTATCGCACCGCTCAGCCTCGCCGATCACGTAGTCCCGTCCCTGATACCCGTCACTCTGCACACAAATCAACAGCAAACACGGGTGAGTATACAAAGTATACTCTGTAAGTGATCCCCTATTGTTATTAATGCTAAGGTGCAGGGGAGTCCTTGGCCTCCACGGCCTATCCTCCCTAATGGCTCGCCATAGCCATGCCACAAACAAGTTATTATGTGTTTGATGCCTTCGGAATTCATCCTAGATCATTTCCTCACTTTAGGTATACTTTCAAACATTATTCAGGCTAAAACTATGTTTCCTGAGCAAGAATAGCGTATGTTTAGGCACTCCCTTAATGTACGTTATTCATCTGACATGTGACATCTGCCCAGATAAGAATAACGTAAGTTTAGAGAAGAGTAACATACGTTAGGGCTTAGTGACATACGTTAATCTCCCAAGTAACGTACATTACTGGCCTCTAGAACTAATCTATCCAACTTTTGACACTCTTACATACATACACAATTCATACAACAATAAGGCAAGCCACAACAACCTTCATAGTAGCTTCACCACCCATAATTCATATCATTTATCACAATCATAACAACTAACCATTCAACATGTGATCAACCTACACTTTAAGGGTCAAAACCACAATCATGAACCTCAAGGTACACATCATTCATCCATATACTTACTCAACCAAATGA
>CANYCX010024503.1:0-11872 GCA_948193385.1 Breynia disticha f. nivosa
TCACTCTCTTGCGTTTCATTCTCTATAAAAAAATATATTTTTTTTTTTTTTTTTTTTATACATTATATATATATATATATATATATATATATATATATATATATATATATATATATATATATATATAATAGTTATTATTATTATTATTATTATACTATAAAAATTTTAAAAAGTATAAATCTTAAGATATAATTTAAATTTATATTTTATTTTAAAATATAAATTTACTAATAAAATAAAGAAAAAATATAATTTTTATGTTATTAATATAATTTAAAATAATTAATTTTAATTTTAAAATAAATGATATTTATATACTAATATAATAAAATACATGGTATACTTAATGTAATTTGAAGTGTAACTTTATTATTTTTCTAATTTATTAATGTCTTTTTTTGTGATTTGCTTATATATTAATGTAGATAATATTAAATAAATACATATAATTATTAAGTAGATCAAATTACCGAATGTAGAATATGATAAGTATTTAAATTACCAATATGGTAAGTGTTTAAATATGTAGCCAAACTATTTAAAGAAATTTTAGTCAAAATTAGTACGTATAACGAAAATTAATTTTTGGTTTTTTACTTTTCAGTTTTTCTTTATAAATATATTTAATATGAATTATTATTTATATTATAACAAAAAGGTGAAGAAAAGTATGAAAATTATATTTTTGTGAGTAAATTTTGGATCGATACACTTATACCAATTTTGTTTTATTCAAACTTATCTACATAACTATCTTGATGATTAATTATAACTATAATTTTTTTTAATAACATATAGTTGTTAGCTTTAAAATTTTTAATACTGTATTCATTAGTCATAAAAATTATCTCACGTTTTGGTGAATATTTTTACATATTTTATAAGTATTTTATTGGTGATAAAGAAATTATAAATGTTAATATTTTTAATTTACATGGTTTTTAATAATTAAAATAAAATATTATTTATTAAATATAATTAATATGATCATTTAATAAAAATTTTAACATTTAATTTGTATTAGAAAATAGATATAATATTAATAAATAAAAATAATTCTATAAATTTAAAATAGTTTATGTTTTGATAATAATATATTTTTAAAATAATAAGATGATAATTAGATATTATTAATAATACTCATAGGATGGATATATATTATAAGAGACATTTAATTAGATAATTTTTTTGAATTATCAAAACTTTCTAAAAATTACACAAGAAAATCTAAAAGAAATAAATAAATAATTTAAACATTTTACTTATTTATTTTAAAATATTTCTATTAAAATTATTGATAACATAAAATAATTTATATATAAAAAATATTATAATTTATTTTAATAAAATCAATATAATTCTAATATACTAATCTGTCGCATTGCATAGGTACAACGGCTAATTAGTTAAAAAGAAGGAAAAGGCCATAAAAAAAAAAGATCGACTAAATTAAATCTATAGAAATTTACAGATTAACTAATCCTCAAGTGTAGATCTTATTACATCTCACACTTACTCCAAAGTTGATACTTACCATGTTATGTAATAATAAGTTGTTGATTTGACTGTCACATTGGCAGGCGTGAGATCATCCTGCAACTTGGGAGATTGTATCGAGATCATAGCTTCCCTTTGACGAGATTACTGGCGCAACAAATTACAATGCAGGCATAAAAAACCACCGACTTCCTGCATTTTAGAGCCAAGACAACTTTAGGATAGTTGAGGTTGAATGCTGTTTCATCAGTGACAGATTTCTAAATCTTCTGAGCTTCATGGCTTTTAGCTGAGGCTCATTTATGTAGCTCATTCTAATTCCAGAACTTCATGGCTGCTCGTAATCTGATCCAAAACCCAGCAGGCTCCACTGCTGCTGCAGTTAGTTCAGAAGGTTCTTTAAAATTTGCTTTCTCGCTTAATTCTTCGAACGAGTCGACAAGATTTTGCAGCCTTGCAACAAATTCAATTAAAAGTGATGTGAATGTCGCCAGAGACAATGCACTGGCACTCTCATACGTTTTAGATTCTTCTAGCTGAGGCAATGCACCATTAACTGACAAAGGAGGCCTGAACATTTGGTTCTTGAAAATGCTATCTGAGGACATACCTTGAGGGAAGGGAGGCTTGCTGGATTCCATGTAAGGGGCCTGCGCATCCCAGCCTTTTGGCATGGTCATGGATCTGAAATGAAGAACAGCTTCACTACGAGATTTATGTTCTAGTATTTTGTGTTCGTCATCATCAAAGCTCAACATGTCTTGTGGCTCTCCCGTTTCCATCGGGCGGTTCCCGATTTCCCAGCTCTCCGAATTCACGAGAAGATAGGACTTCTTGTCCACCTTGCCTTGCAACTCTTCCGCAGCCTCATGTACTTCATATAGCAAGTCAACAGGACCTAGTTTCTCCATCTTCTTCACTTTGTTACCAAGTTCGCGCAACACTTTTGCTCCTTCGGTGCCTACCCTTTGCAGCTCCCTGGCGAAAACCTGTCTTCTCTCAGCAGGAGCCTACACATTGAAAATTTGAAGTTAAATCAATACAAAAGAACTTTCAAAACACAAATATTATGAGCAGAAGAAACGAAACTAAAAGTGGAAAGGTTTCAAAAAATGAACTGGAGGTTCTTTCCTTCGACAAAATATTGCAAGTGAGAAAACTTCTTTTTCTGCAAAGTCTAGATGAATAAGGCACCATTTTTTCCCTACGCTTACAACGTTACTGTCATAAAACATGCCCAAGCGTCCCATACATGCAAGATCAGAGGCCCTTAGTTGTAAGAATATAGCTCAAAAAATAAAGTTTGAGATGGGAAGCCATTAACTTCACCTGTATTTCAGAAAGAATACACCCATGCATAGCCATGACCATAAATGCACAATGCCTTAGTGCACCACTCACTTTGACATAATTCTTCCATGGGTAAAAGAATGATCTATAAGGACCATGAGGTGGCTCCCAAATAGCGAAACCCAGCTTCACATAAAAAAACTCAAGTCAGAGAGTTGAGAGAAAAAAAATCAAAAATTTTCATATGTACTACCAGATATAAAGTTCAAACTTAAATGTGTTTCAATCAAGAATACCAGTGCATCCTCTTGACTAGTTGATTCTACAGCTGCTCTGTATCCTTTATAAACAGGATCATCTGATGCTTGATATGTGAGAATTTTAGAAGGAATCCGCTCATATTCAACACAATTAAGGTACCCATTAACACAACCTGGATGCATGTTAAAGAAATTAGTGAAGCCTGAATAATGACTCTAACGTGACAACTTTTGAAAAGAATTTATCAGTAAATCAGTTTCATATTAAATAAGATAGAAAATGTAACATAATGACCTTCCAAAGAAGCAGCTACACTAATGAAATTTTTTGCCACCAAGTTGTGCAAATCCTCACCAGCCCAAATGGGATAAATTAATACGTTTACTCCCAAAGCAACGCCAGCACCAAGTGCAATAAGCAAAAACCGTGAAACAGCTGTATGAATAAATGTTCTAGTCTCATATCCAGATATCATTACCATACAATAAGTAAGTAAGAACACCCGAAATCCATATTCATAAGGCTTCATTGTGGGATACAGTTTTATATATGATCCACAAAATCCTGGCAAAGACAAAGTATAGTAGATTTAGCGATGATTATTATGATTAGAAAAGAGAATACGACAAAAAATAACGAATGTAAACCAGACCTATGAAGAAGATACTCAAAACAATAATAACTTCTTCCCATTCTCCAGCCAATCCAGCCAACTCTGCCATGCCTAGACCAAGCCCTCCAGCAGATAATGTTCCAATACCCCTGTTCAATCCCTTGCTGAGGGTAGCTCCTGAAAATTTCAGAACTTAAGTACGTTAAAATCAGAATGCAGAATTTGTCGTTCACTTTCAGAAACAAAAAAATCTGACTATTACAAGCACTGCAAACTACAAAATAGAGCTGATGAAAGTTAATTCTGTGCAACGAAGGCCAGATTAGGCCAAAAGACAAAATCATGCCTACCAAAACAAAAAAAAAGAATGTATAACAAACACAATTAAGATGACTGTAGAATAATGTCACTAAATTTGAAATCTTTTTAATTACTAGTTCAAACTGGCCACTGCAAAACAAACGTATTTCCAATTGTTTCTCTATGCATAATACTACAATAAGTACTTGCTTTACATTGTAAACCTAAAACTCAACCACAACAAACCTCCAGAACTCCGAATCAATAGCCATCAGATACAAACAATAACAAAACTAACACACAAACAGACAATAAACATGAAAACAAAAAAGGGCATATCTTTACAAAAGAAATACCTATGCTGAATTCAAACACTAAAACAACAGTAAGAACAGCCCAAACAGAATGCTGACTCAGCTCTTTCATTGGCTCCTTAAGGAAAATGAGTAATGAAAGAAGCATCAAAGCCAATCCCATCTTTGCAGCAAACACAACCTTTCTGGGATCAGACCTTCCCATTTGATACCCCTTAATGCAAACTTCTTTAACATCTTTAAAAAACCCTGAAATGCTCTCAACAAAACACCTACAACTACAACACCTAGGTTCATCGTCTTTCTCAATGTTAAAGCCAATCTCTGAATAACCTCTTGTAGAGAGAAACCTCTCTCTCTTTTCTGCAAAAGTGTATCTGAAAGAACCCATCTTTGGTGGAGGCATGGCTTAGTGAGTGTGTTTACCTTATTGGGTAATCAACAAAATTATATGGGTTGTGATAAAAAATGATATGAAATAGTTTGTAATAGTTATTTTTTTTTTTGAACAAGTTTGTAATAGTTATGGGTATGAAGATAAGGGTTATTTTTATGATCTGATACTGACAACAACACAAGAACTGCTTTGTTTAGGGGACTTTTACAGTCCCTCAAACATGGACTCATTGAGACAGTGAATTTTGAACGTTCAATACAGTAAAAATAAATCTGAGCTATTGATTTATTCAGTAAAAATAATTTTTATTTTACATAAACTGCTCATTTTCAATAAAATATTGAGTCCCTTTTTCATTGGTCTCATATTAAAATTCACCCTTTGTTTAATGATTTTGTTTTGTTTTTTGGGATAAAGAATTGTGAAGGTGAAGAGATTTTCTGGTTTAGATTTTTGCCATTTTCTTGATTGCAGTTGGGTTTGATTACAGAGGATTAAACAGTTTCGTTTATAGTCGCAATGCAAATCAATTACGGAAAGTGAGTGCTTTTTTTTAATGATTACATCTTTGTGCTTTCAAATCAAATCCTTATTTAGTTAACTTACTATACAGATTACCCGCGCGATACTACAAAATGTTAAACACTATAATTGTGATAATTTTACGATATATTTTAAAGAAAAAATTTAAAATAAATATTGAGAATATTAAAAAATAAGCAAACTTTAAATAAAATAAATTTGTTCATTATATTTGTTATCAATACATATATAGGAAAATTTTTTTATAGAAACGTTTTTTATATAGAATTATATACATAGTTTCATCATCACACATTAGTATCATCAAACTATATTATGCTTTTGACTATAGAAATAAAAACACACGTTTTTTTACGACAAAAAACAGACTTAGAGATATAACACCAACATACAAACGAGACTCATTAACTCTAAAATTTAAAAGGTAACTTGAGCAATTAATTCCTGTCCTGTAAAGATTCTCCTCAAACTTGATCTTTCTTAGTGCAACTTTGTTGCTAGATAGTTCATTCTATAATTAGCGTAAATTACACTTTTATACACTTATCCAAATATTCTTATAAATATCAATTCATTAATTTTATTAACAATAATATTATTCAATATATTTGAACAACTAAAAAATTATTAACTAAACTTTTAAATAAATAATAAGATTTTTATAAAAAATAAAATAATTAATTAATAATATAAAAAAATAGTAATTCATTGTTTGTTAGATTCTAATAAAATTATAAAATAAATTTAAGGTGTTATTGTTAGAAGAAAGATTTGATATATGGTAAAAATAAAAAAGAATTAGAAAAAGTTTTAGCATATAAATTTTGTTTCTTTAATAGTTATGGTCATCTAAGTCAATGAGTACTTATTCTTTGTTATTTTAAAGATTTTACAGTTATGGTCATCTAAAGCGATGAGTATTTTTCTTAGCTATTTTAAACAATTTAATTTTTTTTTTCAAATCTTCTTCACTAAAAAAAATTACAAGCATTGCGAGTTTTAGGAGTTTTTGTATTTTTTTCTTGTCATTTAAAAAAAATTCGATATTTAAAAATTAATTAAAATCAACATAAATATTTAAATTATAAGCCTCATGTCTAAATATAGGAATAATTACATAATTATTAATTTTTTAATTATTATGTAAAAATTTAATATTTTATTTCAAATTTATCATTCTTTTAAATCAAAAAATTTAATATTTTATTTCAAATTTATTATTCTTTTAAATCAACTTGCATGTTTTATTAAAAAAACTATCCACTGATACTCTTTAAAATTTTAATTAACTTCTACTAAATTATAATTGAATATTGTCATTTGGGTTTTCTTAAGTGTGTATAAATCTCAATAGTATATATCTTCTTGGAAACAAAAAATTAAACATGTAACACCCTAAATTTCCTATTTAATTAAAATATAAAAAATAATATCGAAAAATGAGGGTAAATTTTTTGCGAAATTATTGTCGGAAATAAAGTGAGAGGGAAGTGAGTTTAGGTCGGAAGTGGGGATTTAGGAATGAGAGAAATAATTAGAAGGTTCGAGGAAATAATGAAAGACCAGAATTCGGGTGGGCCGATTACGAGCCCAATACGAGCCAAACCAAATAAAAACCCTAATTTCTCTTTTCCTTCACCACACACACATCTCTCTCCCTCCACACTATTCCTCCCTAACTCAAATCTTCACCACCATCATCTATTCTCACGAAACCCTAGTGTTCGGGAGTTTCGAAATCAGTCGGTGATTTAATTCTGGTAAGTTTTCCTCATTTGTTCTTGACAATCTCGTATTTTTTCACTAACCCTAGTTCCCGACCACATATCTCTTTCGTTTGAGCTCCGATTTGAGCAAATTATAGCTCATTAGAAAGCTTAACATGTATACTACTAAGTAGTAACCTTCTTTTGTGTTAATTCGTGGTTTAGGTGCTCAAAATCGTTGATAGAAAGGACACCTTGCAAAGTGATGAGTTTGAGTGTCCTTGACTGGAGTTCTTTTTCGTGTTTCGTTGCTTGGGTAAGTTTCCTTAGAGTCCATGGATAGTGTTTTAAGTATCAATTTATTTGGGTATTGAACGGTGAGGGAGGTTAAGGTAAGAGTAGGAGAATGGTTAGGGTTTGGAAGAGGAAATTGAGAGTGAGAATGTTCGGAGCATAGTGGAGCATAAAAATCATTTCAACTGACCTAAAAAAGCTTATGAGAACATTAATGAAGGTTGGTGTAAGTAGGTGTAAGTAAGTGGGGTGGTTAGGAAGAACATGAATGAAGAGAGAGGGGAAAGAAAGAGGAATTGAACTTCATAAGACACATGCATAAGATCATCGCTATTCTTTCATGTCTGCATAGTTCCATGCACATGGAATTAATATGAATTCATAATTTGTATAATAGGAAATCAGAATCACGGTGAGGAGGTTCTCAACTGAGCCGTTAGGCAATTCTTGCAAGGTAAGGAACACGAACACAACTTTCCTTGTTTGTATGCTCTTTGATTGCGAAATGTTTGGATTGATTGCTACATAATGTGTTGATTATGTATGATGCTTGTATGGTTAATTATGATATACATAATGTGATGATTATGTATATGGTTTGTATGGTTTATTTTGAAATAGTTGATTAAGTTTATAGTGCTTGTGAAAGAAGGAATGAATTGGATGAATGCTAGTGGGTCTATGCTTAATGAAATGGGGTTGTGTTGAGAGTGTTCTGATTGAATTTAACACTTGATGTTATAGCATGACATGAATTGCATGATTTGGTTATATGGTTTGTGCATATGACATTCATGCGTATGGGGGCTCATAGGGAGCAAATGAAAATAAAATGATGGCTCTTAGTGAGCATATAAAATGAGGGAGTGGTTATGACTCTTAGGAACGTAATTACGGATAGTATCTATTTATACTATACCGTGACACAATGGAAAAGACTCGGTATCTTTAAAAGTATTTGAGCGTGTCAGGCCAAGTAAGGGCAAAATTCAGGCCAAGTAAGGGCGTAAAAATCTATGGATCCATAGTCCTTTATAACTGATACTCCTGGCTGACGAGACCCGTTTACAAGCGTTAATAATATGGCCAAGTAAGGGCGTAGATTAAATATCTAATTGGAGGCATGGAGAATCATGTTAGGAGATGCATTAGCATTCATTCATGCCTATATATTGTAATGTTTCTTTGTGAAGGAATGAATTTAGTGATTGATGCTATGGTTATTCGTATGAATTTGCGAGTAGGGTGAAAACCATGCTATGTATGTATGAGTGTAAGCATTCTCTATGTTCTTATGGAAGTTGTGAATGATTGATCAATCATATTGAATGTTTTGCTTGGGAATAGAATGGATTAATAATGAGATGGTATGTTGACATGTGGTCATATGATTATATGTTTTGATTGAATGTGATTATATGTGAAGTTAAGATGAAATTGCTTGTAGGTTGGAGGATGAATAAAACATGAAGTTTAGCCAAAATTTTGGCTAAGTGTTGGTGGCAGACAACCAGTCACGAACGTGACTGGTGTTCTGATCACCATTTGAAGGAAAGAAGGCCAGCCATGAACGTGACTGACACCAATCATGATCGTGACTGGCCTTCTGGCTAAACGAGGTTAGGATTTGGCTAGGGTTTGTTAGGGTTATAAACCAGTCACGAACGTGACTGACCCCAGTCACTATCGTGACTGGACTTTGGATGGCCGTTCTTCCAATTCCGAATGGAAGTCACGAACGTGACTCAGAGAGTCACGAACTTGATCCTCATTCTGGAACTCTTTTTGGTATTCGTTTGGCATCCTTTCATAGCCACAAACGTCACCCCATGTGAGGGCACAAGAACCACGAACGTGGTACATGTCCTGGCTCCCAAAATTTATGTTCATATATGTTCATGTATGTTCATTGCTTCCATGGTTTCTGTTCATATAGGTTCATGTGTGTTCATTGATGTTCATATGCCCTATTTCGATCCTATGCTTAAGAATGTGCCATGGTCCTATGTTAATTCCTTTAGTATGATTATTGATATTGAGAAATGTTCTTGATAAATGATTCTTGTGTTTGAAATGATTTTGATAGAAATGTGAATATGATTAGGGGTTGACAACATTTTATGAATAGATGAATGAATGAATAGATGATTGTATGAATGAATGCCAATTGCTTGAAAAGTTGTCCATTTCGGTAAGTGTGGCTTATTGAGTTTCACAACTTACTGCGTTTCATGCATGCCATATTGGCAGGGACCTGAGGTGGGCTGTGCACTAGGGTTGATTTGTTTTATGTCATACAAATGATTGTAATGAACATGATAGTGCATACCTGTATTTTGCTAGGTTATAATTGAAATGAGATCATTTAGGTTCCTTTTCTTTTGTAACCACAATTATTTTGTATACCTCGATCGTTTTGAGATATTCCCTTCTCAAACTTTGTAAAGTTTTATTTCAAGTAATGAAATGTATATTTTCTAATTTGTATTTCCACTTGTTCTTTGCAAATATTATGATGTCCAAAATCGGTTACCAATGCGAGTAGTACGTATATTCATTTGATGGTAAAAAATAATAAATTTATAAAATAACGTGGGATCTTGAGAGTTTAATTAAAAATGTGGTATTTTCTTGTGAGAGGAATAATGGTTAAAGTTTGTGCTTGAAACAAGAATGAGGACTTTATAATGAGTACGATATTTATAATGATAATAAATTTGTATTGTACATAACATTTAAATAACACACACACATATATAATGTTTTTTAACACGATTAAAATTGTACACAATAACATCTTATCTGCATAATTTTAATTGTGCTAGAACACAGTCTTAACTGTATTAGAATTTATTAAACTCTAAATCTTATATATATATATATATATATATATATATATATATATATTAAAGTTCAATAACAAGATTCAACCACAATCAAGATAGACAGTTTTCTAAATTTTTTTCAAATTTTTGAGTTTAAATTTATTTATAAATATTTAATTAATAAAATTAATTATGAAAATAATTACTCATATTTAATAACATTCATGACAAAATTAGAAAGATGGACTTTTCATCATCTCCCATTACAATATACGTTTCTTTCTCCATATTACTCTCTTTAGTGTTTCCTTTTCCACTGTTGCCTTCTCCTTTCTAATTCACACCAAAATGATAAAAATCATTGATAGAAGCCAAGTTCATTTATCGAGTTCTTGCTTGAGAAGTAACAACCGAATTTCATGTAATTTGGAAAAGAGCAACGGTCTTCTATTAAGATAGGTTGTGTTGCTTAATTGGATTGATGATAGATACAACATCATACAACATCAATAATGGAAATGCAGGTCAAGCAAAGACAAAGAAGTTAGAGGAGACTGCAAAGACCACTCGCAAGAGAGCAAGGCCGGGGGAAAGAACTCGACCAAGGCCAAAAGAAATTGTTCCTGGTGGTGAAAAAATATTTAATCTTATATAGGTTCTCATAACTGCTAATATTAAGGTAAGGTATTATGTGGTATGATGTTTACACAAGACTAGACATTATCTTACATTAATATATGAATTATTCACTCACCATTTTTCTTTTTAATCTGACAGTGTAACATTGATGCTTTATTTGATCGCACGATCAAACACATGCTTTTCTTGCAAAGTGCTACAAAATATGCTGACAAGCTTAAATAGGCCAATGTAAGAATTTGTTTTTTCAATCTTTTGCAGCTTTAAATCTTAAATTGGTTGAATTCACTGGACTAACTTGGTTAAATGGTAAAAACAATGGTTGATGGTTCAGGATAGCAAAATGGTTCTTAAATACAACAATACAAGTTATAATGGCAACGGTGGTGGTGCGACGTGGACATTGGAAGTTGGGGATTGCATAAGGTTATTATTATGTACTCATAATAATTGGAAGTCTAATCACAAATCCATAACAGATTTACTGTAAAATGTCGCACAGGCTCACACACATGACAAAGATGGAAATATTTTGGTCTCTTGTAGAGATTATTCAATAGACGACAAATTCTGGGATGGAATCAAATAATCAACTGTGTAATTCCACACACGGCAAGGATCCTCTAGTAAAGAATTCCTTAAAACATTGCTTTGTCAATCCCATTGGCTTGGAAGAGGCACTTCAATGATTTTTCTATAAGTGTTGACTGTTAGAACACCATGAGCATTAACACATCGCAATGCTAATGTGATTGAATTGGGCCCATGGATATGAAAAATTAAGAATTCTTGATCACTGTGTTTTGCAGAACCATAATGAAAGTGAAGAAATGAGGTTCCATTTGTGGAGGAAAATTTGTGGAGACGACTGACAGATAGCTGATACTTCCAAAGAACTGGCAAGATACAGTTTTACGATTGGGAGAAGGTTGAGCAAGACTCAAAGCTCTCGACTGTTACTACCCTTCTGAAATTAAATGCTAGAAAATACTCTCTGTTTGTTGTTTATAGTTTATAAATTTGCCGCAATCTTTTTATAATGTATTACAAACAAAAATTAATTAGTCGAAAAGCATGACACAACCGCAAATTAATTTGTGTTGATTTTTTGTAATTGTTCTTTTGTAGTGCAACTTCTGTGAATCGTTATTTTCTGTCTGTTTCCACCACACTGAAAAACATATGCACATGTC
>CANYCX010024546.1:0-12840 GCA_948193385.1 Breynia disticha f. nivosa
TGGACCCAAATAACATCCTAACTCATACCTAATGAATCTTAGTGATGTGGAATGGTTTCTTGATGAATAAGAACACTTAAATTAAGATCGATAACACTTGTGTGATTGTTATGTATGATTGTTGTGGAATGGCTTTAGGGCACCATTATTGTTTGAGGGGGAATAAGGCCGGAATGGCCGATGTCTCCCCTGCACCCCGGCATGTAGAGACGCTAAGGGAAAACTTACTGAGTATTGAAAAATATACTCACCTGTTATTGCTGGAATCTGTGCAGATCGTCAGTAGCAGCTGGGACCACTTTTGGAGCGGAGCTAGACGTGTGATACGAGGCGGGCTAGGTCGGCATCCTCATATATTTTGGACTTACACATTTTGATTTTTGTATAGCCATACATATGATAGTATAGGCTTATTTGGAATTTGCATTGTTTTAAACCGTGAACCTCGTTTTCCGCACTCTGATATTATTATTATTTTGTATTTGACCGGTTTAAAAAGAATGCATGTATGCCACAGTGATATTATTATATCGCTCAATCTCTGATCACTATAGGCTCCGGTCCAGTAGTAGCAGCTATCTACGATCTGCACAACATTTATAACAATCACACACGAGTGAGTATATTCAAATACTTAATAAGTGTTATAAATTTTGCTGTTTAAATGAAATGGAGGGGAATCTCCAATTAGCACGGGTTGTGCTTGATGGACACGGGGTCGTGCTCATCACTTCATTCCTAGTTGGCACGGGTCGTGTTATGTAGAGCATGAGGTCATGCTCAACCCATTTTCCCAGGTTTATCATAAGCACAGAACGTGCTATTAAAATTGGCCTCAGCATGAGGACGTGCTGGTCAACACAGGGGTCGTGTTGAGCTCCTGTTTTGCACATTCTTGTTTCGGTTAAAGGAAATCACATAGAGTTTTATGTATATCATGGCTAGTGTCTAACCTGGCAATCATATTACCATTTCTACAATAAATAGACCTTTTACCAGCACATGAACAACTAACACCTTGTACATAAGATCACAAAGTTCATACCTCAATCATTCGCTCATAAGTATACATTTACTTACAATAACACTAAGAACAACAACAATCTTCACACATCATCACACAACAACAATCATTAGGATTATCACACAGCAAATCCAACATAACACACAACATCTTATCTCATAACATTACTTATATATGAATGTTCTTATGAAATGAGTATGCAATGCCAATGAAATCACAGTACGAATGACCCAGGTTTACTTCTTTTCCTCTATAGCACACAGTAGAGAATGACACACAACCTGTAAGAAATGAGCATGAGCTCGTAAGGACAACACATAACACGTCCAAGTTGCATACAGCTAGTGTCACATAAATGTTATGCAACACACGAATGTATATGAAACATTCATTAACATGATCATATCAATAACACATAGCATTTCCACACAGAAGCACATAGCAAATCATATATACACATAACTAATATGCACATAGCTCAATAAGTCCTTTTTAAATACATCTTAAACTATCATTTATATTCATTTGCATCATAAATAAATATGAATTAATCATACAGATGTCAAATGTAAGTGTAAGAACGCTTACCTCAAAAAGCATATGAAGTCAACTTTGGGCTCAACCTCAATCCAAAAGTCGTACAGGTCCTCCTATACAAAATTCATCACAATAAGGTTGTTATTAACTTAAACTTAACTTGTTTTTTTTATATAGAACATTAATCACAACCTCTAACTAATAAATCCTAACTTCTCAGTAACCTTTCAAACCACCAAAACTTCTTAAGTCTATGCAAATCATGATTCAATTAATTCGACCCATTCACAGGATGTTAACTAACCCTAAGTCAGTTAACTTACATGTTTTCATCAGCAAACCCAATTCTTAATCCTTAGAGCAACAGTTAACAGCAAGCTCAAGTTACACATATGCTCATAAACCAAATTTATAACCTTACCTTGGTGAATGTTTTATTCCAATTTGTAAGAAATCAGTTGTTTCCTTGCTTAAATGCTTCCTCTAGCTGTTCTTGGGTTTTCTTTTTGCTTTTCCTTTGAGTTTGCTTTGTAGTTTCTCTTCAAACGAATGAAACAATATATGCAGTTGGTTATGTTCAAAATATCCAATTGACACGGCCTTGAGCGCAGGTCGTGCTGATGATCGTGTCGCGTTTTTCTAGCACGAGTTCTAGTTTGATCATGCACGATATTGTGTTAACATTTCTTCAGCATGAGGCCGTGCTATTTTCTAGTTACGAGCATGGTGTCGTGCTACTTAGTAGATGTGAACACGAGGCTGTGCTCATCCTTTGTTCACTGCTATTTTTCTAAAATTTTTCGATTCTTGTCCGATTTTATTCTGTTTTAATCTATTTTTCATATACATTAATTCTAATAAATTTCAGGGTATTACAAATCCCCCCCCCACTTAGAAAATTTCGTCCCTGAAATTTAAATTAGATCAAATGGGAAGCAAATCTAAGTATGATATACTTATATGCTACATACCATACTTTAAAATAACTTCAAATTAGCAGCAAACAGCGGCAACATCACAACAATAGCCATTAAACATTAGAGGCTCAGGCCAAAACATACCTCAAAGCTCTGACTCTACATCTGGAAACAGATACGAATACCACTGTCTCATATCAGACTCAACCTCCTAGGTAGCTTCCTTTGGCGAATGAAAACTCCATTTCACTAGTACCATAGGAATCTCTCAATTCCATAACTGTCTCAACTGTCTATTCAGAATCTCGACAGGCTCCTCCTCATAAGATAACTCCTCAAATATCTCCAACGCTAGAGCTCTCAATACATGACTAGGCTCAGATCGGTATCGTCTCAATATAGAAACATGAAAACATCATGTAATCGAGATAAATCGTCTGATAACCTCAATCTGTATGCCAGTGGTCCCACTCTCTCAATAATTTCATACGGTTCGATATACAGAAGACTCTGTTTTCTGTGTTGCCCGAATCTAATAGCACCTCTCCAAGGCAAAACTCGCAAGAAAACTCTATCTCTGACAACATACTCTATCTCTCGATGATGTCAGTCATAATAACTCTTTTGACGATCCTGAGCCACTTGCATACTTTTTTTCACAACATTCATTTCTCAAGAGTTTGCTGAACCAACTCTGGTCCCTCTATTTGACGCAAACGCTCAACAACCTAGCAAGCTGGGCTCTGACACCGTCTCCTGATAAAGCCTCGTAAGATGTCATTCCGATATTAGAATAATAGTTATTATTGTATGCAAACTCAATCAAATGTATGTGATTGTCCCAATTACCTCCAAACTCCAAAACACAAGCTCGTAACATATCCTCGACTGTCTGAATCGTCCTCTCAGACTATCCATCAGTCTGAAGATGAAAGGTTGTACTAAATCTCAATCTCGTACTCATCACATCCTGGAGACTTCGCCAGAATCACGATGTAAACCTAGGATCACAATCAGATTCAATAAAAATAAGAACACCATGTAATCTAACGATCTCGGCAACATACAAACCAGCTAGCCTATCCAACGTATCATTCTGTCGGATAGCTAAGAAATTAGCCGATTTTGTTAGCATGTTAACTATCACTCAAATAGCATCATGACGTCAAAACGTCCCCGGTAATCCTATAATGAAATCCATGGTGATCTCCAATTTCCACTCCAGAATTTCTAAAGGTCTCAATTTTTCGGGTGGAGCTTGACGTTCTACCTTAATTTACTGATAATGTAGACATCTAGACATAAACTCTGCTATCTACCTCTTCATATTTACCCACCAGTATATCTCTCGCATATCCCAGTACATCTTTGTACTGCCTTGATGAACTGAATAAGGTGAAGAATGAGCCTCAATCATCAATTCATTTTTCAACTCAATAATGTCTGGAACACATAACCGCTCTCAATAATACAACACACCATCCTCGTCAAGTCGGTGCGAAGTAGTCACTTTACCTTTCTCGACTTTCTTCTTAATTTGCTTTAGATGATTACTTCATTTTGACGCACTTCTATCAATTCTCTCATCTAAGGTGTAACTCGGATATTCGCTAACATCTGATCCTCAACCAAATCCAACTGCACTCGTAACTCTCGCAAAACAAAAAATGACTCTCTTTATAAGTAACCAAATCATCATCCTCTTTTCCCTTTCTGCTCAAAGCATCGGCGACTACATTTGAATTTCTGGGATGATACTTAATAGTGCATTCGTAATTCTTAAGTAACTCTATCCACTGCCTCTGCCTAAGGTTTAGCTCTCGCTGGGCCGTAATGTACTTGAGACTCTTATGGTCTGTGAAAATCTGGAACGTCTCATCGTACAAATATTATTGCCAAACCTTAAGAGCATGAATGATTGTAGTTAACTCCAAATTGTGCGTCAGGTAGTTAGCTTTGTACGGTCTCAACTGTTGCGAAGTATAAGCAATCACTCTACCATAATGCATCAATACTCCTCCTAACCCTGCTCCAAATGCGTCTGTATAAACTACAAAACAACCTCCCTAACTAGGTAACATAAGAACTGGAGCTTCTACTGAACTCTTCTTCAATTTCCTGAAACTTTCCTCGCATTTCTCATTCCAGACAAACAAAGCATTCTTTCTCAATAAAGCTATCATTGACCTAGCTATCCTAAAAAAGTCCTTAATGAATTTTTGGTAGTAACCTGCTAGACATAGAAAACTCCGTACCTCTGATACATTTTTAGGAGCTTCCCACTTTTGAACTATTTTTATCTTACTAGGATAAGGTTTTACTCCCTTTGCTAAAATCACATGTCCTAGAAAGACAACTTCTGGCATCCAGAACTAACATTTATTGAACTTAACATACAACTCTTTTGCTTTTAGCAACTCGAGCACGATTCTAAGATGCCTCTCGTGCTCCTCCATAACTCTCGAATGCACCAATATATCATCAATGAATACGACCTCAAACTGATCTAAATAAGGTTGAAATACCTTATTCATTAAAGCCATAAACACAGTTGGTGCATTCGGTAACCCAAATGGCATCATAGTAAACTCAAAATGCCCATATCGAGTTCAAAACGATGTCTTTGAGATCAAACTCTCCTCAACTCCCAACTGCCAATAACCTGATCTTAAATCAATTTTGGAGAATACTGTAGCTCCCTACAGTTGATTAATCAAATCATCTATCTGTGACAACAAATATTTATTCTTAACTGTCACCTTGTTCAACTGACGATACTCCATACACTATCACATGCTACTTTCATTCTTTCGCACGAATAACACTGGTGCGCCCAAAGGTGATTCGCTAGGTCGTATAAACCCCTTCTCTAACAGCTCCTCTAGTTGTCTCTTTGGCTTCTGCAGCTCTACCGCTGCCATTCTGTACGGTGCAATAGATACTAGAGCTGCTCCCAATACAGTCTCTATCCTGAAATCAGCCTTTCACTTTAGTAGCATTCCTGGTAACTCCTCAAGAAATACCTCAGGATACTCTCGTATGATCTCCACATCTTTAACTTCTAATTTTGGGTGATTCAAATCAATCACAGAAGCTAAATGGTCATCACACCCGTCTCGAATCAACATCGCAGCTAAAACTGTTGAAATCAAACAGGAAGGAATAACCTTCCTTTTGCCAATTGACAACACTCTCCTCTCGCCATCAACCTTAATCACTACTTCTTTTGAATAACAGTCAGCCATAGCCCAATTTCTAGATAGCCAATCCATACCTAAGATGATCTCAAACTCAGTTATTCTCAATACAATCAAATTGACTAAATATGTTGACTCGCCAATTCTCAGCTCATAGTGCCTCAATATGTGTCTCACCAGTACTGTACCTCCCGCTGGCATAGATACAGCAACAGCATATCCCAACTGCTCAATACTTCCTATATTCTCAACTACACTCTCACTCACAAAGGAATAAGTAGAACCCGAATCAATCAGTACCAAAGTATCATATGTAAAAATAAAAATAGTACTGGTGATGATGTTTGGATCCTTTGCAGCCTCGTCTCTAGTCATAGCATAAACTCAGGCCTGTGATGTTGCCCCTGTCTGTGTGGCTACTATACCAGATCCACATGCTCCACCTGAACTACCCTTGGAGGCTGCTCCTCCTCTAGAAGTAGACCCTATACCGCGTCCACCTCTACCTTGATTGCCTCCAGCCGATACTGTAGCTTGATGATCACCCACACTGCTATGCCTAGATACGTCTCCTCCCTGAGGCCCTCTCCTCTTCAAACAGTCCCGGCTGACGACATGTATAACAAAGTCGAGCATCACCGCTGGTATATGTGTCTGTCTCTTGACCCTGTGGAATAAGAGGCTTGATGGAATAACTCCTCCCACCTCTTGCTCCTCCCCTGGACTGTCGACTACCACTCTCGCCTGTTCCATGAGGTGGTATAGAATCTGTCTTCTTCTATGTCCCAACTGAGCTAGAGCTACCAGAAACTTTCTGTCACTTTCCTTATCGTTTGTTCTCGCTTTTTCTCCTTCAACTGCCAACTCCTTTGCCCTGATGGCAGTCTTAAATAAACTCTCATAGGTAGGCAGTTTCATTGCCATCTTGGTATGAACATTGTACCTCAACCCTCACTCAAATCTATCTCTCCGCTTTTGATCTGTATCCACATCTTTTGGAGGATAACGAGACAATCGTGTTGGGTTTTCTAACATATTCTAACTCTAATGGCAGCGAAAAACATTTAAGAACACATTAGAAAGCAGCTAAAATTCTCACTAAAGTTCAAGAAACACATTGATTTATTCCTAGATGATCACTAGTTGATAGAAAAATGTAAACTTTAAAAGAAAACTTACATTTCTTGTTTCTTCTTATAGGACATGAGTTCTTTTGCCAAAGAACAGTTAACTACTATCTCAGAATACTCTGAGAAGACCTTTGTAACACCGAGGAAGAATCCCAAATGTGATTCCTTTAAAAAACAAACACACGGATTAGCAGAAACGTGTACTAGCACAAAGAGTAAATCGATTCACCTTTAATGCCAAGATCGGATGAGAATTTTGCGGAAAGAAGAGCACCAGGTTGGTTTCCTCACGTCTCTCTTTTAGAATACCCTAAATCACTCTCAATTTTGGTGGAAGGTCATGTTTTTGGTGGTGTGTTTGAGGGGACGAATTCTCTTATCAAAAACTATGGTTTTAGGTGATTTTATAAAGCAGAGTTTTGAGTAATTAAAACACTTAACAATCCTAATCCCATTAGGACTTTGTTAAGTATTTAATTAAAATAAAATACGTTAAAAACCACCCTCCAAAAATGTGACTCTATGTGGATAATTAACAAGAATCTTTCTTTTAATTTATCCCACATTAATTTTGTCTTAACTTAAGACAAACTTCCTAAATTTTTTCTTATTTATTTTCTTACATATTTTCACTTCAGATATCATATTTAATAAATAATCTTTGTCTTAAAATTATGTAAGAAATAATATTTCTCATCCATATTGGGCCCAATTATCAAAATTGGCCCAAATGTTCGATCCGGCCTAATAGCCGAATTTTGGCCTAAGGTGAAAAATCGAAAATACCCTTTTAGTCTTCCGTCATCCATGTGCGATCTGTAGGACTATTTAATAAAGCAATGAGTTTAATAACTCATAAATCATAGGCGGTCTCTAGTAAGACACTATGATCACCCTAAATTAAATAAATGACGAGCGATGTCAATAACCCTACTACAATTCAAATACATCCCTTGACCTCCGATATCATGATTAGCATAAGGCATGTCGCTAACACCCTTATTTAGTGTAAATCACTTTTCTTTATCTCTATGACAAAGTTGATAAGTTTGAATAAATGACCTAATCATTTCATTCGGGTGCGGCCACAATCTTCCCAATCTTGTCTATCAAGCGGCCAGTAATATATGCTCTCATTTTCATGAGAGGGTCAATCCCTTCACTTTACTCATGCTCTTACTTAGGGATGGCAATTGAACCCGAAACCCGTGGAAAACCTGTTCCCCGTCCCCGTTTTGACCGGGGAATCCCTGGTTTGACCGGGTATGAGGACAGGGATTCCCCGATTGAAAAAATCGGGGACGGGGGTGGGGATGTCATCCTCTCCATCCCCGCGGGAAATCCCCGTCCCCGTCCCCGTCGGGTAATACTCGTATCCATACCCATTAATATATATTAATTATATATTTATATTATATATATGTTATTATTATTATTTTATATATATGTATATATAATTATTTTTTTACAAAAATATTGTATTATAATTATTAAAATTTAAATTTTATATATATTTTATTTATATTTTTTTAAAAAAATTAAAATTTAGTATTAAAGAGTGTATCAGGGATCCCCGCGAGGATCCCCGATACCCGACGGGGACGGGGATGGTATCCAAAATACCATCCCCGACGGGGACGGGGACGGGTATGGTTTATGGTTCGGGTTTTCGGGGATGGGGACATGGAATAGGGTCCCCGGAGATCCCCGTCCCCGTTGCCATCTCTACTCTTACTTATGATTCTTAGGATACCCAACCATACCCATATTTGTCAACCTTTTACGACCACGTTAGGCGTATGTCAAAGTACATTAAAAATCACAACAAGAGACAATGATTTTCATCTTCTGTTGTAGAATCTGCCACTGTGCTCTGCTTGGAGCTCCTCCAGCTAACAACTCCTCCATTCAACATGAATATGTATCCCAATTGTGCTCTTGAATCATCCTTGATTTTTGGGGTTACAACATTAGTGTATCATGTAACACTGAGCTCCTCTTGACCTCCATACAATAAGAACAAGTCTTTAGTCCTTCTCAAGTACTTAAGAATTGTCTTAATCGCAGACCAGTGGATCTCTCTGGGATCTTGCTGGAACCTACTAGTTATACTCAGTGTATGAACAACATCCGACCTAGTACATAGCATAGCGTACAAATAGCATATGGGACTATATTCATACTTTCTCTCCCTTCTCTATCTCTCTCTTCTTTAGAGTATGGACAATCCTTCTAAGAGAGAACCACCCCTTGCTATAAGAGTTAAATTGTTCCATACTAAACCGCCTCAGTATCTTATCTATGTATTTTTCTTGACTTAGTCCCAAGAGATGTCGCGATCTATCTCTATAGATCCTTATACCAAATATAACATCGACTTCCCCTAAGTCTTTCATTGAGAATCACATATTCAACCATTGCTTAACTTATTGCAATGTTGAAATATCATTTCCAATAAGTAGGATGTCATCAACATACAATACAAGGAACACTACTACACTCCCACTGAACTTATGATATACACAAGGCTCATGATTGTTCTTAGTGAATCTAAACTCATTAATGGATTCATCAAAACAAATATTCCAACTTCAGGATGCTTGCTTAAGTCCATAAATGGAACTATTAAGCTTGTATACCTTATTAGGATATTTAGGATCGACAAATCCTTTAGGTTGTTCCATGTAAACATCCTCGAGGAGGTTTCCATTCAGGAAAGCTATTTTAACATCCATTTGCCATATCTCATAGTCCAAATGTGTAGTTATGGCAAATAATATCTTAATGGATTTGAGCATAACTACTAGATAGAATGTTTCATCATAGTCGATATCATGAACTTGTTTGAAACCTTTTGTCACTAGACTACCTTTGAAGATACTTGTCGCCTTCTTGGTTTTTTTCTGCTTTTCCTTCGAGTTTGCTCTATAGTTGCTCTTCAAACGAATGAAATAGTATAAGTAGTCGGTTATGTTCAAAATATCCAGTCGACACGGCCTTGAGCACGAGTTGTGCTGATGATCGTGTCGTGTTTTTCTGGCACGAGTTCCAGTTTGATCATGCACGATATTGTGTTGAACATTTCTTCAACATGAGGTCGTGATATTTCCTAATTATGAGCACGGTGTCGTACTGTTTAGCAAACATGAGCACGAGAGCGTGCGTAGCCCGGGTTCACTACTATTTTTCTGAAATTTTTTGATTCTTGTCTAATTCGATTCTATTTTAATCTATTTCCATAAAGATTAATTTTAATAAATGTCAGGGTGTTACAGTGATTTTTTTAAAATCGTAAATATAAGCTTATAAAAAAATTTATTTTTTTTGTTTTTAAATTGTTTGTTTTTTCAATATGTTGTGTATAATTTAATGAAAACTCAATGTAAGCGTGTGTTTTTTAATTGAAAAATAATTTCATATGTCAATTAATTTTTTAGTTGTATTATAAATGTGGAATACACTTTTTTCATGTAATATGGTTTTGAATTGTGCTCACTTGTGTGTTTTTTTGCTTTCCACAATAGTTTTTAAAAAAATGTGACAGTGTAAATGTATTTGTATGTTTTTTGAACATTTTTTTATTGTTGTATTATAAATATGTTACAATGCTTAATATAAACATGTGTTGATTTAATGTAAACTTAATATAAACATGCTTTATATTTTTATTTTTTTACTGTAATTATCCTTTTTTCATCAATGTTGTGTATGATTTAATGAAAACTTAATATTAATATGTGTTTTTCTATTTTATAAATTTTTCTGTCAATGTTTTCATTTTGTTGATACTTATATTGTATATATTTAGGTATATATTTTTCCTTTGGAGATGAGATTTAGTTTATATTTTTTTTGTTCTATAAATTTTGAATGCCTTTTGACCTCTTAAATGGTTATACCTATCTACGTGATTCTATGTTTTAAATATTTTTCTTATCTATGTTTCTGTGTAATTTATTTTTATAATTGTTATTTTTTTATCGTAAATTTAGTGTATATTTTAGGAAAAATTGTTTATATATTGTATATATCTATCTGTACTGTTGTTTTATTATTGTTTTGTAAACGTGATATGCACCTTTCTATAATTCAGTTTTAATAATACTTTCATCTGTGTGATTTTTTATTTTTCCAAGTGTGGTATTATAAACGTTGTCCTGTGTACATATTTATATTTTTTTTAATTTTTTTTATTATTGTATTATAAACATATCAATGTTTACAGAATGATCTGTTTACTCAAAAAATTTTCTGATGTTTTGAGATTTTGTAGACATGATTTTATTGTTATGCTAATTTTATATGATTATAATTGTTTAGTTTTTTATATATATTTTTACCTTATGTTGTGTTCGATTTTATATCAATTGACTATAATCATGCATCATTTTTATGATATATTTTATGTGAACATTGCTTTATCTTAGTTATTGTTACGATGCTTTTGTCTCTTCATTTTTCATGTCACATGATTTGTTTATTTTTCCAATGTTTGTATGTTAGATAAGTTTTTTTTCTTTTTTCGTTTTTAATGGTTGTATGCTATTTAAATATTTTTTTCTCCTATGTTGTGATTGATTTAATATAAACTTAATATAAACATACTGTATATTTTATTATTTATTTATATATTTGTTTTTCACTTTTACTAATATTTGTTTTATCATAATGTAAAATTAATATAAACTTGTATGATTTTGTTTTGTGCTTTTTGTGGTACTATGAATGTGGTACTGTAAATGTAATATGTGACCCCCGAATTTAAATATTATCTGCGTATAACTTCCCTCTTACAGATAATACCTAAATCCGGAAATCAAAATTTAAATAGAAATAAAAATAAAACAACATTCAATCCATTCAACTCACTTTGCAAACCTTCATACATATAACATAATGTCTTTACAAATGTTTTAGGTTATAAAAGAAATTAGATTCCAAATGAATCCATTTTCAATTACAACTCTAACAAAATGTATGAAGTATAAATACAACGTTTGTCATGTACAATAAAACCCCTAAACTAGAGTATACACTTCACCTTAGTCTTCCTTTTCGTAAAACTCCAAAATCCAAGCGCAGCACCTAAGCACAATCCAAACTATCGCTCTAGAATCCTGCTGAGCGTTACAGGCAAACAAATTTGCGTGAGATATACTCAGTAAGTAACATAACCTAGAAAGGTTGGCTTCATTCAAAGGCATGCAATTTCAAGCATAACTTCTCATACTTAACATTTTAATTAAACACAAAGCATTATATCAAACAGGTAACCACACATAAAACCATATATATATATATATATTTTCTTGCACATACACAAAACATGATAATGTGGCATTCGAGCAATATCCTCATCGAGGTTCAAAGTGCCACGTTCAAGAATGGTTCATTTCTGTCCAGCCATTTGATGACCAGACGAGCAGTCTCGATCGAGCTCCAATATGTCTCGATCGAGATGCTCCGATTTCAGCCAACATTACTCGACAGAATGGTCACCTCGATCATGGGACCTCGATCGAGGTGCTTCCTCGGCAACCAAAGTTGATCATTCCGAATGATCATCTCGATTGAGCTTCATGGAATCTCGATCGAGATGCATCATTGTCAGCCACAGTTGGTTCATCAGAATGATCATCTCAATCGAGATGCAACGGATCTCGATCGAGGTGATTCATTGTCAACCACGGTGGGTCAACCAGAATGATCATCTCGATCGAGATTCTGTTCAATCTCGATCGAGATCGATCAAACCTTGAGCCATGCCATTCCAGCACACCATTCTCGATCGAGGTGGATTTCTTCCTCGATCGAGGTTGGTCGTTTGTTTCCCTCGATCAACACATAGCCAAATTTCCAACACTTATACACATCTTAACACTTAGCAAAAATTCCATTAACATAATTGTACATAATCATATACTCATATTCACAATGGGTACACAAGCACACCATATCACATGACACTACCTCATTCCACTTTCATCATATCATCCAATCATTCAAACCATGATTAAACCAAAACATCAATATAT